>JAVKPL010012031.1:0-54026 GCA_032173675.1 Gastrolobium villosum | reverse complement strand
ACTTTCACAATAGCCTTTTGCTTTGCCTTCCAAGCCTTCCTATACGATATATGGAATCCAAGGATAGTAGCGATCCTTTCTTGGATAAGCCCAATTTTGACACTGGGCTCCTCTCTTATCATTTCTGTTTATGCGGTCAAACAACACGGTATTAGTTAACAGCATACAAAGTCTCTATAAATTTAAAAGCAATAACTCTACGCACCTAAGATCAATGAACAAATGAGATTTGAGTCCAACTGCTTGTGATCTTGGGTAAGAGACTGACTAGCACATGTGTGTTCGTTATTCCATACACCTATCACCCATTCGCTGCCACCTTTTTTTTGGTATGCTCTCATCCTCATTGGACAACCGGCGTTATGATCTTGACAAACCATAATCAACCTTTTCGTATCACTTTTCAGTACGACTGTTGTGCGATGATTTGTCATACAATATTGTTTAATTGCCATCTGTACATCTTGCTTGGTGTCAAAGATTTGGTCCTTATATAGAGCATCGCCGAATTGCCAGTTAGGTATTTGTGCTCCATTCATATCATCAACTTCTTGATCTGGATATTCCCAATTAACATTCGTGAAATGGCTAATTCCAGACCAAAATGGTACATTATCATTTCCTGCATAATAACAAGTCCAAAACCCCAATATTAATGTGGTTTTAATATGATATCATATTTTTTATTATTAAGCATTAATGGTTACGTACCTGCCACAGGAGGATCTTGCATTCCGACAATGCCTGGAGATGGAATTGGTTGTGCAATAGCATTAGACGGACAACGATCAAAATCACCATCGACATCCGTATCCGATAACTCGCTATCCGGAACAAGACCTTCATCATGCTCGTCCTCGGAACTATCTGTACGCCAAGATGGATCGTTCACGTTGCGGGCGGGAATGCTTTCGTCTAAAATTTCTTGAGTTGTTGGTGCAAGCGTGGGGGACGCGACCTCATCTTCCGGATTATCCATTGGCACCATGTTTACGGCGACGATGTCAGTGCATGGATTGCTCGGTTGACTGCTGGATTGTCCACCGTAATTTACTTCTGCATATAATTCAACAAATCTTGACTCACCGTGTTCAGAAGTGCTTGCATCTACTACTAACGTTACATCTTCATCGTCGACAATTTCAACACCAACCCATTGCACGGGGTTTCCCGAGGCACATCTAGCGGTCAACCGAGCAAGAGTTTGACCACGTTGTAATCTTAACTTTTTGTATATTAACTTCTTCAGCTCGTGAAGATTGCATCTTGGACTCATGCGAAACATTTTTGCATCACCTTCAAATACTTGCCCGTTTGGCCCAAAGTATTTTCTCCCATTATAATAAACAGTAGCTATTATATCATTCCTCCTACCATCACTCATCTTACAAAAATAGAAAAACAATGAAGATTCAAGAAATACAAAAGTAGTAAAAACTTACATAAAAGGAAACCTTTGGGAGTGGAGAATCACACCTGAAATGGAGTGATTTATACACCTGGGCATAATTCGCTATAGGGTCTAGCGAATTACTGGGGAGTTGACACGTGGCCTGCAATCGAGTTGACATGATTTGACTTCTCTGACACGTATTTCGCTACACTGTGTAGCGAAATACGTGTCCAACCGTTAGGTGACACGTGTCATTAAAGTGGCTGACGCTGCAGCCTTTTGACCACGTAATTCGCTACACTGTGTAGCGAATTACGTGGACCAGTGAGGAGATGACACGTGTCACTCAAGCAGCTGACCTTGCAGCCTTTTGACCACGTAATTCGCTACACTGTGTAGCGAATTACGTGGACCAGTGAGGAGATGACACGTGTCATTAAAGTGTCTGACCGGGCAGACCTTTTGACCACGTAATTCGCTACACTGTGTAGCGAATTACGTGGTCCAGTGAAGGGACGACACGTCAGCAGACCTAATTCGCTACAGGCAGCAGCGAATTACCCAGCGTGGCAGTTTGGTAATTTTTACTGTTCGCGTGGCATTTTGGTAAATTATATGATGAACAGTGGCAAAATGGTCAAAGTCCCTATGGTTATATTCGGTTCGCTTACTTCTATGACTTTTGGTTTCTTTTCATCTCATTCATTCTTTTCATTCTTTATTTATTGACCTTTGCTTTCAAGAAGCATCTCTTCTAAGTTTCAAGAATAAGCTCTTACCTTTTAAGACTGGTTATACAGGTTCTTTTACTTTTTTTTTTTTTTTTTTTTATACTTAGAACGGAAAAAGAAGAAAAAAGTTATCCTAAGGAGATGCGCCACAAAGCTTCTGTATATGGAGGGAGAATTGGCAAGGATATGAACTTAGTTGCCCCAGCCTGTGCTAGGATTGCTAAATCAAGCATATCATACTAGACAGGGAATCATAAGAAGGGTGCATTAAATCAGATTAATTAATTGGGCAAACCATGCACTCACGGGTATAATTTTCAAATTTAGCAATTCTTGTTTCTTAAAATTCTTTATAGTGATATATTATTAGCTATTGAACAAGTACAATTATCTATAAAATAATTTTCATTCCAAAGATAATGATATATGGGGCAGGATATTCTTACACCGGTGTAAGAATTAGAAGTCTTACATCCAATCTTGACCATTGATCCACTTTTATCCAATGGCTCACATTACTAAAAAAATTGAGCCCTTAGATATAAGTAGGATCAATGGATAAGATTGAGAGTGTAACTTACACCGGTGTAAAATGATCCTGACCCATGATATATATATATATATATATATATATATATATATATATATATATATATATATATATATATATATATATGGGAAGAATACGTTTATAAACATTTTTTATAAATTACACTAAGTATGATGAGTCATATAATCTTGATTAGTATATGACCGATCATACTTAACGTAGTTTGTAAGAATTTGTAAATAAAAAATTTGTAAATATAACATTCCCATATATATATATATATATATATATATATATATATATATATATATATATATATATATATATTTTCGTTCCAATTATCATAGGTATGTCGTTGTTGTTGTAAGCACGGTAGATTGTGATGCCACTCCTGATTGTCATGTTGAAACCCAAGAAAGGTTGCACACTGCAAACCTTTTGGGTATGCACATTAGAATTGATTGTATTCCTAGTTGCCTCATGAGTGATCATGGTTATGGTTGGCTTGGTATGTTTGTGTATCTGCAAAATGAAATTCTGAATTGATAGAGTGAGTTGTGAATGATGTTGGGTTTACTTAAAAAGTGGTAGTGGAAACAAATTTTTCTTGGAAATTGAGAAAGGAGTTTTTTTTATGGTTCTTTTCATTCTTATGAAACATATGAGAAACGGCCTTTTTTGGAAAAATACTGCTTTGGGAATCTATGAGACGTGGCATTTATTCCAAACGTAGACTCATGACCTATGTAGTACCGATACCGACACAGGACACGTGACACAGTATGACACGATACTCCGACACGTTAATTCTAAAAAATATTAGATTTCGACACGTCAGGACACGTTTTGATATTAAATAGTTTTTTAATTTATGTAGTGTGTATTATATTTAATATTCAATAATTTAACAAAAAAATGAATCTAAACTTATAATATTCATAAATTTTGCAAAGAAACAAAAGATATCCTAAATACTTATATTAAACTCAATAAAACAGTAATCGTAATCCAACGAATCTAATAGTTGGAACTAAAAATTCAACGCAACACAACCTTTAAAACTTTTTTTGAATTTCTATAACGCGTGTTAGAGTGTCGGAGTGTCCGAGAGTGTCGGGAAGTGTCGGACACGACACGTCGAAGGTTTTGAAGTGTCGGTGCTTCATAGCTCATGACAGTCAACCGACCAATAAATATAGGGAAAAATATTTATCTTTTAAAATGACATAACTTATATCCTTTCACTCTTACAAAGAAGTGAAACTTACACCTTTATTTTTTTTGTAAACTCTCTCTCTCCTCCTTTATCTATCTTTTTCTCTCTCTTAAAATGACATAACTTTACATCTTTAAAATAACACACACTTTATCCATAAATATAATTACATGATAAGCTTATTTGATAACACTTACTTTATTGAAAAATCATATATTTTTCATTCTCTATCTGATCATCACTGAATGGTTATGATCAAATAACATAATTACATGACTACTTTTTTCACATAAAAGGATCTAAAATCTTTTATATATTTTTATGGGTTTTATAAGTGTTATGTTATAGGAAAAGTGATTGTGTTATGTTATAGAGATTCGTTTTGTGTGCCTGAGTTTTTTTTTGCTGTGGGCCCCACAAAATGTTGTGTGTGTAGGAAATTTTTTATGGTCATGTTAAATGATAGATAATAAACCCTATTTTTATACCTTGTCAATTTGCCATGATGGTGTGATGTTTCGATCAATTTTGGTTGAGCAAACAAATTTCGCTAGTAAATTAAAAAAAAAATGTTGTGCAAGATGATAAAGTAGGACATATCAAATGAAGAGCAAGAATGGTTTATAAGTGTGACGAATAATTTATGATAATCAAATCCTATAAATTCCAATTAATGTTATATACAATTATAACTAAAAAATAATCTTTTATAATCTTTTATATTTCCTTAAATCATTGAATGAATAATAAGATGAAATCATAATACCTCAATTAGCAGGTGGGGTGAGAGTCGATCATCCTCAATATCATATTTGGAAGTGATTTAAAGTCTTAATCCCGGGACTTGCCCCGAATCAGACTAGTCGAAGCGATAAACCGATTAAAATATTTTCAAAATTGAATGAATAATAAGATGTATTTTTATTATTTATTTAAACACATGTACACATTCTTTTACCAAAAAAAAAACACATGTACACATTGGATCTTTGGTTTACTTATATATAAATTTTTTTGTTTATAAATTTTTATAAATTACATTATGTACTCTCATAAATATATTAAGTTATATTATGAACTTTCGGAAATACATAATATAATTTGTAAAAATATTGTAAACGATGATTCCTGCTCTAGTTAATACTTAAACACATGAACACACTAGCTAGGAACAATATACATTGGATAATTCAGATTATTTACGAAATGCTGAAATCCTATTGGTTTACATGTTAATAAATTCCATGCCATAGATGGAAGGGGTCGTGAAAGACATCATCATATCAAGAAATGGTGGGTCCACTGCTTCTATCGACTGTGATAGTAATATGCTATGAAGCACCGACATTTCAAAAATCTTGATGTGTTATGTCTGACACTTCTCGACACTCTCGGACACCTCGACACTCCCCGACACTCTAACACACGTTATAGAAATTCAAAAAAGGTTCAAAGATTACGTTGCGTTGAGTTTTTAATTCCAACTATTAGATTCGTTAGATTACGATAACCATTTTATTGAGTTTAATATAAATATTTGGAATATCATATATTTTTTTGCAAAATTTATGAATATTATAAGTTTAGATTCATTTTTTATTAAATTATTGAGTATTAAATATAATATACACTACATAAATTAAAAATATTATTTAATATCAAAACGTGTCCTAACGTGTCGAAATATAGTATTTTTTGGAATTAACTCGTTGGAATGTTGTGTGGTATCGTATCATGTCACGTGTCTCATATTAGTATCTGTGCTACATAGCTCATATGGGAGTGAAGTTACTATGCACCGGGAGTTTAAAGAATTAGGTGGGACTGAGGTGAGAGAAAGAGAAAAAGTTGGGGAGAGAGAAAAAATAAAAAAAATAAAATTTAATATAGATGTCAAATTTTGAATGGAAGGACCACGATAGTCCTGTAACACATTAAAAAATTCCCTAATATGGAGCTGTTGTTGTTCGGCACTCTGTCCTTGCGGACGCTAAATCTCCTTCTCTGCCTCGGAAAGTTGCTCCTTGTAGTCTTGAGCCGCTGTATAAATATGCTGAACGTTTCTGTTTTCTCTACAAAATCCAACCCAGGGAGCTAGGAACAAAATATTGCACTATGAAACATACAACAAGCTAGGAGGAAGCTCCTGAAGATTATTCATCTCTTCAAAGCTAGGTGGAAGAAGAGAAAAAATAGAAGAAGATTATTCATCTCTTCAAAGCGAGAAATCTCTCCTGGGAAATGAGGGTAAACAATTTTATCTTTGGTTACGTTAGTGTGATTTAGCGCCTACAAGAGCGTGCAGACAGAGTGCCGAACAACAACAGCTCCATATTATCATGGAATTAACTTGTTGGAATATCGTGTAGTATCGTATTATGTCGCGTGTCCCATATCGGTATACGGATAATATGGAGCTGTTGTTGTTCGGCACTCTGTCAGCACACTCTTGTAGACGCTAAATCACACTAACGTAACCAAAGATAAAATTGTTTACCCTCATTTTCCAGGAGAGATTTCTCGCTTTGAAGAGATGAATAATCTTCTTCTATTTTTCTCTTCTTCCACCTAGCTTTGAAGAGATGAATAATCTTCGGGATCTTCCTCCTAGCTTGTTGTATGTTTCATAGTGCAATATTTTGTTCCTAGCTCCCTGGGTTGGATTTTGTAGAGAAAACAGAAACGTTCAACATATTTATAGGGGGTCAGCCGCTCAACACTTCAATCAATTCTCTCATGTAATAGATTTTTTTTTTTTCTTTTTCCTTTCTAAGTATCAAAAACTTTTTTTTTGCCACTTCTTATTTTCTCTTCTTTCACTTCCTTAACTGCATATTTTGCATTCCATCATCACAGTCACTAACCAAATGCCTCATGTAATTGATTCTTTTCAATCTTTATTTTTTGACCTTTGCTTTTTTCCTTGGTGCATCTATTCTAACTTTCAAGATCTGAATAAAAAGTTATATTTTGCATTCCTTGGCTAGGATATGAACTTACTTGCCGGTGGTGCCTATGATAGGATTGCTAAATCAAGCATATCATACTAGACGGGAATCATAAGAAGGGTGCACCAAATCAGATTAATTATATAATTCTCAAACTTTGCAATTCTTGCTTATTATAATTCTCTATATTGATGTATTATTAGCTATTGAACAAGTACAAGTGATATTTATTTATTTTTTCTTCTTAAAGGTGACAAACTCGCACAATATTTTTCCTTCCACAATATTCTCTATAGTAACTTTAAGCATTGTTCACTCACAAAGCTAAAACAACTGGCACCACAACTTTTTGAGACCCACTAATCGTTATCAGATTGTAAGAGACTAATAGAGAGTCACTAATCGTTATCACATTGTAAGTGTGAGTTTCAAAAGGCTAGATCCAATACATCACAATTGTTTTGGGAGTTGCAACCCAATAATCTTGGTAATATTGCAAGAGAGTCCACAAGGTCTTTATCCAATGTACCACAACTATTTGCAACCAAATAATCTTTGATCAGATTGCAGTACAGAGTTTTAAAACAGTGATTTATAGTCATATTATAGAAAGGGCTGCAAATGGAAATGGATCCTCTGATGTGAGAAAAAACATGACATGATCATGTAAGAAGATCATAACCATACAAAGTTAAATCAATGGTTATGATTTTGTAATTACCTATTTTATTATTTTTCTCTCATCTTTTATTACCATTGATCCACCTTTGTCTGGTTATGATTTCTCACTTTACTATGTCATGTGATTTTTCACATCAAAGAATCCGGATCAGCCGCAAATACTATGGAGATGCGGTTACTACTTAGGTAGAGAAAAATCTGATGAAACCATGTTGTTGAGGCAAAGCATGTGAAGGGATAAGTATGAATGTGATATTTCGGGAGGATAGTTACAACTTACAATCATTGTCGATATGAAATTGTCCTAACTTCTTATGTTAGAAGAGAATTAATATATAGAGAGAAAAAAAATTCTGGCCTATTTCTGAATTTTGAAATAAATGAATTAATTTTCTCATTTTACATGAGAAAATTTTCTCATGTTACACTCACAATACATAATGGGGTCCATAAAAAGATGAAGACAAAAAAAAGTAAAGATGGGACCCACTCATGTATTGTGAATATGGCATGAGAAAATTTTCTCATATAAAATGAGAAAACTATTTCCCTTCAAATAAAAACATAAAAATATGTCATTGTCAATTTAAGATTAAGTTGTCCCAATCCTCCCTCCCAAGTTTTCTCTCAATTCTGTGTAATGGAAAGCTCGACCTTTTATATAGAAAGTACACAATAGATTAATTTTTCAACATATGACAAACCATCAAAACTAATTAGAGATTTTACTCAATTTTAATCGACAAATTATAATTTTTATTTTTTTATATATTATATTATACTTTAAATACTATTTTGTTTTCTATTTTGGATAAATTATTTACGATTAACTTGTCGTTTATCTTAAAAATGTATTTCATTAAAATATATGTAAACTTTTATATTTGATTAAAGAAATCATAAAATGAAGTTACAATAATATTAATATTTTTTATTTATAAAATATTCTTAGATCAACTTTATCAAGTAGATTATTTTATTTTATTTTAACTTTTAAAAGTCTTTTCAAATCAATGATATATACTATACCGATCATATAAATTATTTAAAAAATAATAATATTCAAAAAATATTAAAGTTTTGTTATTGAAATGTACCGGTGTCGTTAATTTCTGTTTTATAATTTAATTTTCCTTTTACTTTATCATCCATGAACTAAATTACACCCTTAAGAATTATCCCAATCCAGTGTATAGGCCCAAAGGTTTGTCCCAAACATAGGCGCAAAGGTCCATTTGGACGGGGCACGGCGTTTGATTATGCAGCTATGCTCTATTTTTTTTTTAAATAATATGCAGCTATGCTCTATTTATCACTAAGGAGTAAGGAAAATATAGATATTCTCATGTTATTTAATTATTAATAAATAAATCAATAGCGGTGATTCTCTAACTTTTTATTTCTATTTTTTTTCTCTCTCATCGAGTAATATTATTGATTCATCGTTATATGGTTAGAAATTAAAATTTTCCCATATAACATATCATATTAAATAATGTATGAGAGATCGTAAAGAACTGCTAAATATTGGAAGAAGAAGATTGGGTGTTACTAATTAATTCTAATAGCTTTCAGTTGTAACAATTAAAAATTAATCAAAAGTGTTGAAAGAATAATAATATTTTTTACAAAAAACACTAACACAAATGAAGTGGATCATTTCATTTTAGTCAATGTAAAATTTTTTAGATGAGGACATTTTCGTATTTTCACATCAGATTTCAAGGGTGGACACATGCCCTCTTCTCATACATGTGGGTCCGCCTCATGACAATAAGATCATTGATATGCATGTTAAATATGCTTGTAACCCTTACTCTTAAACCTTAAAAAGGAAGGAGGAAACTTTACTACAAAGTGCACAACTTGGGACTACAAATTATAAGATTATAAGTTAATTTTGGCCGCTGAAGTTAATTTTGTGCTCAGAAAAAGCAGATGTTCACAAATCAAATGCTAAAGCAAACAAAAAGTTGATTATCACCATAAAAGAAAGGGGATTATATCCCTCATGTCGTAGGAACCAGTTTTGTCATCATGTTAAAAAAAAGACAAGATATATATAATATTAAAAATAGTGATGAGACACTTTATTCAATAAATTGGTTTGTCTTTTCTTAACATGATAAAAATTTCGATTCCTACAACATGATAGATGCATTTCCCTAAAAGAAAATGGTCTTTTTTCGTGGAGAGTGCATGTATTTGCTGGCAATACAGGCTTTTATTCCATCATTAAAGTCAATGAACCATATGTACATATAAGTATAAATATTCTGAAGCAACCAGAAAAGCTTTCAGATATCTTTATTGCTCCTAATTGCCATGGTGGTGTGGGATGTTATCGAGAAATTGCAGATAGAATATTTTTAGTTCTTCCAAAAAAGAAGAAGAATATTTTTAGAATTTGATCTTTGTGGTTATTATTTTCCTTATAATATTTAATTCTTCTTTGCCACAAAGTAGTATTTACAATTGTCAAAAATCAAATTTTTTGAGATATTTGCAAATGCATGGTCATGTAAATTGTAATTTTCAAATCTTCGGTGAAAGATGTAAACCAAATTTTACTAAAGAAGATATTGTGAAATATCAGTGAATCTAGAAGGAAGAGAAGAGAGAAAATGATCTCCATTAATCAGAAAACTTCAATGAATGATTACAACTCAAACTAACTATTATATACACCTATAACTGAATGAACAAAAACGAAACAGAAAACTAAAAGCAAAACTAACTTTCTGACAAACTAACTAATCAGCTAACAAACTAACTAATCAGTAAAATAACTAACTAACTAAGTTGAAGCTTAAACCAACTTTTAATACCCTCCCTCAAGTTGGAAGGTAGGGATTACGAAGACCCAACTTGCCAATCAAAAGCTTGAATGGTCCTGCAGATAAGTTCTTTGTGAAGGGATCGGCCAATTGAGCAGCGGAAGCTATAGGCAGAAGATGAATAAGACTATCATTGATTTTCTCTCTAATCAAATGACAATCTATTTCAATATTTTTAGTTCTCTCATGAAAACTAGGATTATGTGCAAGATAAATAGCTGATCTATTATCACAGTAAATGGGAATGGCCTTGGACAGCTTTACATCCAAATCCTGCAACAGATATTGAATCCATTGCATCTCACATGTTAAGGCCGCCAACGCCCTATACTCAGCCTCAGAAGACGATCTAGATACCATCCCTTGCTTCTTTGATTTCCAAGTGACTAAAGATGAACCTAAAAATACACAGAAACCAGTGATCGAGCGTCTAGTTTCTGTACAGGTTGCCCAATCGGAGTCTGCAAAGCCACATGGTTCCAGATTATTCTTCACTGGATAAAACAGACCATTTCCAGGAGCTGTTTTCAAGTAGCGAAGAACATGCAAAGCAGCTTTCATATGTTCATCAGTGGGTTGAGACACATATTGGCTTAATTGTTGCACTGCATAGCAAATGTCAGGTCGAGTTGTAGTTAAGTACAACAATCTTCCTATGAGTCTTCGATAACTGGCTATATCAGCATAAAGTTCTCCTTTGTCCTTTCCTAACTTCAAACCAGGTTCCAAGGGTGTTGAGCTAGGCTTGGCTCCTAACATCCCTGCATCTGATATGATCTCAAGGGCATACTTTCGTTGGTTCACCATCAAACCTTCTTCTGAGCGAATAATCTCTAGGCCCAGAAAATAATGCAGATCTCCCAAGTCTTTTATTTTGAATTCATCATCAAGAAACCTTTTAACATAGTCTATCTCAGACCTGCTATTCCCTGCTAAAACTATATCATCTACATAGATCAACAATGCAGTAAATGAATTTCCTTCTGACTTAATGAGCAACGAGTGATCAGCTTGTGAGTGTTTATAGCCGATTGAAAATAGAGCTGAGCTAAGTCTTGAATACCATTGTCTACTCGCTTGTCTTAAACCATATATGGATTTTTGTAACTTACAAACCAGATTCGGCTGAGTAAGTTTCACCCCTGGAGGAGGCAACATATACACTTCCTCATTTAATTCCCCATGGAGATGAAGGTATATCATCAGAAACGCGGAAGCGCATCGTACCGCTGTGATGAAGAATTAAGACACCGTTTTGATTACCTGGGGTGAAGAGGCGAGCGTGACAATTCCTCACGTTCAGATCTCCTTCTCTAGCCTCAGGATCTGCAGCAACCCACCGCGAATAGTGCAAAATCTGCTCTACGGTTGATCTTCCAGGCTATGTCTCAAGGGGATCAGGGAGTTGTGTGGGCAACTGTTCAGATGATGAACATCTTGGAGTGTTTCTTGTTTCTGATGTATTTTTACCCTTGGAGGCACAAGTGGGGAATATGTTACATATATACCCCCAATCCAACTAACCCTAAACTTCATGGGTTAGATTTGGTCTTGGGCTCTCACTAAAGCCATTGGGCTTAGTGCAAAGGAGCACACATACCCAACAATCTCCCACTTGCTCTTTTGGACACAAACTTGAGTTTATAAACCCAAGACTATGTAGCCCATAAGCCATCATCATCTGATTATACAACCCATCCCTTGTCTCAAGCTAGCCTGGGGATCTACCATCTGTTATTAATCAAGGCTCTTGATAATCAACGAATGATTATCTAATTCGGTGCTATTCCACTAAAAGCCCGAACTTGAACTCCAAGATTAATAACACTTATAACATGAATATGCATCGCCCCTTTATAGAATGTCTATAATTGATTGACAAGTTTTCTGTAACTCAATCAATTATTTATTCCCTTGACTATGATAGTTTCTCTAATGGATTACATGCACTGGCCAGTGTCTTTAATATCCAAGTACCGAAACATATCAAGGGGACATATCCTACAAATTCCATGTTGTTTATCTCATAAATACCGATAATCAAATAATCTCACTCCCAAAATACCGAGTTATTGGCCGTCAATAGATCGAACCTCACCCGTTGGTAAATCAAAGAATGAAAACTATTTGATTACCTATTTATAATAAACTCAGGATTAAGAGCAATTACATAACTATAGTTAACTGGAGATTTGATACCTTATGACAGAAAAACAACCTTAATCAAATCTCACCTTGATCCTTTCAATGTGAATGTTAATTCACACCAATATCTTACAATGATTCGGACAAAACCATTTGTCATAAAATATTGCAGCCTAAATAAAGTGCCCAACTTTATTTAACGGCTGTGAATCCATTCATCAATTGTGAGCACCTATGATCATGTCCTCCATGAACGTATCCATATGATCATATACTACACAATTTATCTGAACCTTAATATTTGTAAATAGTGTGCAAAATAAATGAATAATACCTCATTTATAACTTTCAGCAAAAATGCAATGTCATAATGTCTTGCTCAAAAAGCACAAAATAACAAAGTGAAAAATTAGCTCTCAAAGCTATAGCAAATCTGGAATCCTCCTAAGACCCATAGATGTAACATGCCTCTCGAACACACGTTCAGGCAAACTCTTAGTAAAAGGGTCAGCAAGGTTCTCATCTGATGCTATCTTGGCAACCACTGTGTCTCCTCTTTCAATGATATCTCGGATCAAGTGGTACTTCCTCTCTATGTGTTTTTGCCTTTTGTGACACCTTGGTTCCTTGGATTGTGCTACTGCCCCACTGTTATCACAGTAAAGTACAATGGGACGACTAACACCTGGTATCACCTGAAGATCTGTTAGGAACTTCTTTAACCATGCGGTTTCTTTTGCTGCCTCAGAAGCAGCTACATACTCAGCCTCTGTTGTAGAGTCTGCCACACAAGACTGTTTGACACTCTTCCAACAAATGGCCCCGCCATTAAGGGTAAACACATATCCCGAGGTTGACTTTCTTGAGTCAATATCTCCTTGGAAATCTGAGTCTGTATAACCAACGGTTTCAAGACTCCCACTAGAATAGACCAACATATAATCTCTCGTTCTCCGTAGGTACTTGAGTATATGTTTAACTGCTATCCAATGTTCCTCTCCAGGATTAGATTGGTACCGGCTTACTACTCCCACTGCATAGCAGATATCTGGTCTGGTGCACAACATAGCATACATGAGACTACCTACCGCTGAAGCGTAAGGTATCCTACTCATGCGTTCTTTCTGCTCTGGAGTCTTAGGAGACTGCTCCTTAGAGAGATGAATCCCATGCCTGAAGGGTAGAATTCCCCTCTTGGAATTCTCCATGCTGAACCTGGCAAGTATTTTGTCAATGTAGTTAGCCTGGGATAATGCCAATACCTTATTCTTACGGTCTCGCAAGAGTTTAATACCAAGAATATAATTGGCCTCTCCCAAGTCCTTCATATCAAAATGCTTGCTCAGCCAGGTCTTTAAGCCTGACAATACCTCTGCATCATTTCCGATGAGGAGAATATCATCCACATAAAGCACTAGAAAAGATACTGCGTTACCTTGAATCCTTTTATACACACACGGCTCATCAGGACTTTTCAAAAAACCATAAGACTTAATAGCTTGATCAAATCTGATGTTCCATGCTCTGGATGCTTGCTTAAGTCCATAGATGGACCTTTGCAACTTGCATACCATATTTTCTTGCCCTTTGGCTATGAACCCTTTTGGTTGCTCCATATAGATATCCTCTTCCAAATTTCCATTTAGAAAAGCAGTTTTGACATCCATTTGCCAAATCTCATAATCAAGATTTGCTGCAAGAGCTAAGAGAATCCGGATGGACTTGAGCATGGCAACTGGCGAAAAGGTTTCTTCATAATCCACACCTTCAATTTGGGTGTACCCTTTCGCCACCAATCTAGCTTTGAAGGTTTGAACCTTTCCATCCGATCCTCTCTTTTTCTTGTAGATCCACTTGCATCCAATGGGTCTTGCCCCTTTAGGTGCTTCTACAAGAGTCCAAACTGAGTTAGAATGCATAGATCCCATCTCACGATTCATAGCCTCAAGCCATTCCTGAGCATCAACATCTTCTAGTGCCTCTTCATAACTAGTGGGGTCATCATCTTCCTCAATGATGACATCTTGACTCGATTCACCCAACAAGAGATATCTTGCTGGTTTACGAATCAATCTCCCACTACGACTGAGCTGCACTTGTTGTTGAGCATCTACAGGATGATCCAAGTCTGGTGGGTTAACAATTTCAGGAGGAGGACCCTCATTCATTTCTGGATTAACCATTTGATTTTGTTCTACCACAAGCGGTAACTCCACTTGTTGTTCATCATGCTGAATTTCTGGTCCATTTTCTGGTTCCTGTGTATGTTCAACTTCGGGCATATTTTCCCCTCTTTGAACAAATACAGGAATAAAAGCTGGAACCTCTTGAGGTTGAGGCGGAACTTGATCCGAGTCTAGCTCATCAAGTATAACCGTACTCCTCGATTTGTGATTTGCCATATAGTCCTCCTCTAAGAAAGTCGCATGTGTACTCACTAAGACCTTCTTGTCTTTTGGACTATAAAATAACCAACCTCTGGTTCCTTTAGGATAGCCTATAAACATGCACACTTCTGTACGAGAGTCCATCTTATTTGGCTTCTGTTGTAAGACATGTGCCGGAGCACCCCAAATCCGAATATGGTTTAAGCCGGGCTTACACCCTTTCCATAATTCTATTGGTGTCTTTAAAACAGATTTTGAAGGAGCCAAGTTCAAAAGGTACATAGCAGTTTCTAAGGCATATCCCCAAAATGAATCAGGCAAAGGTGAATAACTAAGCATCGATCTTGCCATGTCTAAAAGGGTTCTATTTCTCCTTTCAGCGACTCCATTCTGCTGGGGTGTCCCAGGAGAAGATAATTGTGAAACTATCCCCTCTTTGGTCAAGTAAGACCTGAACTCGCCAGATAGGTATTCACCTCCGCGGTCAGACCGAAGAGTCTTAACTTGAACACCAAGATGCTTTTCTGCCTCAGCCTGAAACTCTTGGAATTTTCCAAAAGCCTCAGACTTATGACGCATCAGGTACACATGTCCAAATCTAGAGTAATCATCAGTAAATGTGATGAAGTACTGATACCCACCTCTGGCCTGAACATTCATTGGTCCACATACATCAGTATGTACCAATTCCAGCTGAAGTGTGGCACGATTCCCTTTGGTTTTGAAGGATCGCTTAGTCATTTTTCCCTCTAAACAAGATTCACAAACTGGCATTGGTTCAAAGTCCAGGGATTTTAAAATCCCACTTTTCACCAAAACGTGTATCCTGTTAGAATTAATATGACCCAATCTCAAATGCCAAAGGTAAGTTTCATTGGAAACTTGTCTTTTCTTTGAAGAATGAGTATGCTTATCATCCTCTAATTCAACATGATTAATTTCACAGGGTGCAGGACTAAGGAAATACAGACCATTAATCAATTCACCGGAACAGATAAAAGAAGATGAACTTCTAATAGTAACTGAGGAATTAAATTGAACTGTCAAACCATGTTTAAACAAACAACTAACAGAAATTAAATTCCTCTTAAAATCCGGAATGAACAAACAGTCTTCCAAAACCAAAGTTCTGCAATTATTAAAAGATAAAATAACTTGTCCTACTGCTAGTGCAGACACAAGTTCCCCATTGCCAAGCTTCAACACTCTTTGTCCTTCACTGATTGGCAAGCTATGTTTGAACCACTGCAAAGAGCAACAAACATGATTAGTGGCGCCTGAATCAATGATCCATAAATCATTGTAATTCTCCACTAAACAAGCCTCAATCACAAATAAATTACCCATACCTTGCTGATTCAAACGAGGGCAATTTTTCTTCCAATGCCCCTGTTGACCGCATTTGAAGCACTTGCCTTTCGGCTGCCTCACTGCAACAGGCCTGGCTACTGGAATCCCTGATTTCTTCTTTTTCTTGTTCTTTTTCTTACCCTTGGGTTTCCCCTTAGGTTTTCCAGAACTCTCACCAACAAAAAATGCACTGCCCTGCTTGACTAGAGACTGTTCAGCACTCTCAAGCTCGTGCATCAGTTGAGTGAGATCAAGATTCAACTTATTCATATTATAGTTCATCTTGAACTGATTGAAGTAATCAGGGAGTGATTGTAAGAGAAGGTCAATTTTCACTTCTTGTTCAAACCTAACCCCATGATCCTCAGCCTTTTTGAAGTTTGCAATCATTGACAAACAATGATCCCGCACACTTCCTCCAGACATTACTGTCTTAGTGACAGCATTCAGCGCAATCTGCCTAGCAGAGCTGCTAGACGTAGCAAACATGCCATCAAGAGTCTGGAGCATAGCTGCTCCACTCTCAACCATGCTTACCTGCTCTTGAAGGTGATTGGCAAGACTAGCTAAAATGTAACAGCGAACTGCCACATTCGCCTTCTCCCATTTCTCCTTATCCTGCTGAAATTGGGCCTTTGTTGCCTCAGGCGCATCTTCAGCAGGCTGCGCTGGTATCGGGGTGGTTAGTACAAAGTTCAGCTTTTCAAATTGTAGAACAATGTCAAGGTTGGTTTTCCATTGTTTATAGTTTGTACCATCCATAGGTTTTTGGCTCAAAATAGTTGCTAAAGGATTGAATGAAGACATTTTTCTGAAAAATAGTCAAAACACACTAATTACAAACTAGTATTAACAACAAACAAATATATCGCTAGTAGATTCTAATAACTACTAATTGTTTATTGTTTGAACAATCCATTAGTTATCTTTACAAGGCTTACGATGGGCAAGATACTTGTAAAACTAACATTGTTATTTGGGCCTTTAGTTCCATTGCCAGAGCCTCGATGGGAGGGTTAACAACTTTACCTAAGTTGAATGTATTTAACCATTGTTTACTTCCAAAATTATCTTTAGTGTCTAAGTGTTGCCGACGATGGGCCGTACAAAACTTTACTAAAATTTTGAAAATATTAAGGTTTAATCTAGTGAAATCCGATTATCCTTATCCGATGGGGCTTCAGCGATAACCATTCACTAATAAACCCACAATTGGAGCCCTTAGGTTTTTGAAAACATAATTTAAAAAACCTTCAGCCATTCAATATTTTAAAATTTTTAGAATTTTCCAATTTCCAAGAAATGTTTCATTTGAAAATAATTTTGTTTGATTTCAAAAACTATGTAAGTAAGGGCACTTAGCTTAACATAATTTTGAAAGCATTAAGGTCCTGAAATCCGGTCACTTTACGTCAGCATGTGCTCCACACATTCATGATACATGAATGTTGTATGCAGCGTGTGTTATTCCATGACCATTTCAGAAAACCCACAAAAATTTATTTTCTTCAAACAATTTTCTCTTAGGAAATTATCTTGTTAATTTGTCTTGATTTTAAACTCCAAAAATAATCACTTTGATTATTCTAGATTTTACCAAAATCATAATAATCATATTTTATTTTACTTGAATATTTAAAATCAAAAACTATGCGCATAAACTATCATGCTAGTCGGTAACGACATAATAGTAAATATGCACGTATGACATGTGATCATGCAATAATATGGCACCTTCCTATCCTATATGACATGTTATCGCAAATATCATGTTAATCGCACATATAATTCATACCAATCAATAAAAGCATTAAATGATAAATTCTAATTACTTTAATCCATGGCTTTCCTATTTTTTAAAAAAATAAAAATAAAAATAAAAATATTACAACTTTGGAATTCGACTTTCGCATATCCCATAATATCTGTCTCAAGCCCCTTTAGGGTTTCCATGGGCCCAAAAGCCCAAAGACCCAATCCTTTGGCGAGAAACCCTAGAATGCGAAAGAGGAACCCTAGCCGTCAGGTCTGCCGCACCGTCACCCGAAGTCAACTCAGGCCGAAACTCCAGGGGAAGGACCAACACAGAGAGACAAGTGCACCGCCGCTGGAACCACCCAAAAAGGTGGCCGGACGCTCCCACACTCTCTCTTTCTTAGCCGGAGAGTGGCGGCCACTCTCAGCCTATTGTGGCGGCGCGTGGCGGCGCGTCTGGTCTCCGATGGAGGCGATCCACCCACCGATGCGTTCGTCTTTCCGACCTCTTTCCAACCATATAAAGATCGCCCCATTCTGAGATCGGGAAGTCCTCGAAAAGTATCTGACAGTGCTGGCTGCAAATCTTCCTCGCGGTTTCTCGATCTTGAACTTTTACAAAAAGTTGGAAAAATACATAGAAATTCCAAAAATAAAATAAAAACATCAAGGAGGAAACCTAATCATATGGGATTAGCCTCCTTGTTACAAATCGAGAAATACACGAGAGACCCTAACCATGGATTAAAGCATTCTAACCGATTAAAATTTAATCTTTTATGAAAATGAACTATAAACAATTAACAACACGAATATCAATATCATATACAGAAAAAGGTGCCATATTTTCAAAATCACATAGAAAAATAAACCAAAACTGATCTAAATTCCCATCACAATCCGGCTCTGATACCACATGAAGGTATATCATCAGAAACGCGGAAGCGCATCGTACCGCTGTGATGAAGAATTAAGACACCGTTTTGATTACCTGGGGTGAAGAGGCGAGCGTGACAATTCCTCACGTTCAGATCTCCTTCTCTAGCCTCAGGATCTGCAGCAACCCACCGCGAATAGTGCAAAATCTGCTCTACGGTTGATCTTCCAGGCTATGTCTCAAGGGGATCAGGGAGTTGTGTGGGCAACTGTTCAGATGATGAACATCTTGGAGTGTTTCTTGTTTCTGATGTATTTTTACCCTTGGAGGCACAAGTGGGGAATATGTTACATATATACCCCCAATCCAACTAACCCTAAACTTCATGGGTTAGATTTGGTCTTGGGCTCTCACTAAAGCCATTGGGCTTAGTGCAAAGGAGCACACATACCCAACAGGAGAAAGGCATTGTTTACATCAAGTTATTCCAAATACCAGCCCCTTGAAGTGGCAACACTGAGCAAAATTCGAATGGAAGCAACTTTAGCCACAGGAGAGAAAGTATCAAGGAAATCAACTCCTTCAAGTTGAGTATAACCTTTGGCAACAAGTCTTGCTTTGTGCCTTTCGATGGAACCATCTGCTTTCAATTTGGTTTTGTAAACCCATTTACAACCAATGGGAGTTTTATCAGGAGGAAGAGCTGTCATGGTCCAAGTATTATTATGTTCGAGAGCTTCAATTTCAGATAACATAGCTCTTTGCCAGCAGGCATGTTGAGAGGCCTCAAGGTAGGATTGAGGTTCTTTGAAAGAGTTAAGGGTAAAACATTGAGAGGAATGCGACTGAGGACAGGAAGTATAGGAAATAACTGAGGATAGTGGATAAGGAGTGGTTGAAGTCATATGACATTGAAAATCATTGAGGTAAGAAGGTTTTTGTCGTTGCCTAGCAGAACGACGAGGAGGTGTAGAATTGGATTCTATAATATTGTTAATAGGTGGGGTAGGTAGTGTTTGGTTTATAGGATTTTGGTTCATAGCAGGTTGAGGTTGGTAAATGGGTGAGGTTGGTAAATGGGTGAGGTTGGTAAAAGGTCATTGGAAATATGAATAGGTGGAATGGTGTTTAGGACAGAAGTAGTTGGTAAATCATCAAAAGGAGATGTAGAGGCTATAGGTTGTACAATATCTTGAACAGAAGGAATTGTTGTACTTGTGGTACTTGTGGTATTGGGTGAAAAGGGGAAACATGTCTCATAAAAGACTACATTGCGTGTAGTAAAAATTTGATGAGAATTTAAGTCAAGAAGAACATACCCTTTGATTCCTCTCTTAAATCCTAGAAAAATACACTTGCGTGCACGAGGAGAAAATTTGGTGCGAGCAAAGGAGACAGTGCTAGCATAGCAAAGACAACCAAAGACTTTTACATGAAAGAATGTGGGAGGTACACCATGAAGTAGCTCAAAAGGAGTCTTTCCCAGCAGAAGAGGAGTGCTGGTTCTGTTGATTAGGTGCATGACACGAGCTGTCGAACTCGTGCAAATTAAAAATTATTTTTATTTAGGGTTCAGGAAATTTGCAGTAAAGTGGAAACCCTAAGTCGTCTCTCAAGGAAATTGTTTGGGTGAAAATCGTTGCTGAAAATAGAAAATAAAAGGGGGGTTTTGATTTCAGTTTGAATAATTTAAAAGACAGAATATAAAATTGGGATTAAAATTCGTAATTCAAAATTAACCAACCTAAGGTTAGGGTTCCATGGATGTCCTTCATTGGATAAAAATTACCAAATTCACGGTTGATCTCAATTGAATCAGAATCCTTATTTTCAATTGAGAACAATCGGATCATCAAATCTGATGATTATCCCTTTTCCATGATCACAATCGCGAACCTCAGATCGAATATCCACAATCGCACGATATCGATCTGAGTTAGGAAAAGAAACAAATCTGGTTAAAGAATTAGAAAAATTACCAAATTCACGATTAATCCCAATTGAATCAGAATCCTTATTTCCAATTGAGGTTAATCGGATCATCAAATCTGATGATCATTCTTCACCCATAATCGCAATCGCGAACCTCAGATCGAATATCCACAATCGCACGATATTGATCTGAGTTAGGGTAAAGAAATAAATCTGGTTAGAGATTGATCGCAGATCCTCTAAACAGATCCATGGAATCCCTTCCCCTTAGGTTGATTAAAAGGGGGTTTAGCCTAGCATGGCTAGGATAAACATGATTACAAATTAAATTGCATAAAAGAAAAAGAAGAAGAAGAAGATGAAGAACGCGAAGAACGCTTCAGAGAAAAGTGTCTTGATCCTCCAAATCGAAAATTACATAATCCAAAATGTTTCCCCTCCTCTCCTACATATGCCCCTAGGGTTCAAAAACCATTTTGGGCTGGGCTTAATTCAGATCGGCCCGGCCCATTCGTCTAAAATGCAATATAAAATAATAAAATAAAACTAATTTGGCTTTGGGCCACTTAAATAATTGGGCTTTAATTTAAATTACAAGTCCAATAATGAAATAATATTCCAGCAAAAAACACGTCATCTTGAGCTCAGGTTTAGACCATCTTCCCGTCCGAATTGAGCTTCAGTAGCTGAAATAGCGATTATAGCCCTTCCTGTTAGCTGCAAAACGCAACAAGAACGGAGTGAATCGGACATCTGTAGAGTGAGATATGGTCAAAATACGAAAGTAGTGTAAATCTGGAAAATTATGACGAAAATCAATTAAACCCAATTAAAAACTAGAATTCTAATTTAACCCAAAATACCTTTATTTAATTCAAATAAAACCTAAAATTACCAACCAAGAGTAACAAATAAGTGTAATAAAATATGAGTTATCAGTGCACAGCATGCATGACACAAAAGGACCAGAATTTAAGAGGAAGGTATGCTTGGAAGAAGAGAGCTCGAGCTACATTAAGAATGTGTTGGTGTTTCCTCTCCACCACACCATTCTGTTCTGGAGTGTATGCACAAGATGTTTGATGCTCAATTCCTTTGCTAGAATAAAAGGATGGCATATTGAATTCAACACCTTGATCACTACGTATAATTTTGACAGTAGTAGTGAATTGATTTTGTACCATAGAAACAAAATTCTGTATATGCATCCTTGTTTCTCCCTTATTATTCATCAAAATTACCCAAGTAAATTTTGAGAATTCATCCACAATTGTTAAGAAGTATCTGTCACCATTTATAGAAGCAACTGAAAAAGGACCCCATATATCAGCATGGACCAATTCGAAACACTTCTTGGTAGCAGTAACACTATTGTTAAAAGGAAGTCTGCGTTGCTTGGCCAAATGACAGATATCACAAGGAAGCTCAGATTTATTACAAGTCATGTAAGGAAAGGCTTTACACATATTATTCATAACAGAATGAGAAATGTGTCCTAATCGAAAATGCCACAAATTGGAAGCATCAATTGTGATGTTGCTTGGAGAATTATGCTGAACAGTTGTCTGTGCACACTTGTTCTGAGTTTCCATTTCTTCACATACTGGTTGTCCATCAAACATCAACACAAAGAGACCATTAATCAACTTAGCAAAACCAATCACTTGGCCCGAGGTTATCTGTTTAATTAAACAAATAGAACCACGAAAGATAAGTTCACAGGAAGCTGATGAAAGAAGCTGAGTAACTGAGATCAAATTCACATGAAACTCAGTAACATATAGAGTATCAACAAGTTGTAAAGAATTGGTCAAGTTCACTGTGCCTGAATAATGAGCAACAACTTTATGATTGTTTGGCAGCATAATAGAAACTGGTTCAATTTTCTTAACTGAAGAAAATAATGAACCTATTGAGCAAATATTGTCTGTAGCTCCTGTATCTAATATCCATTGAGAATTCTTACCAGATGAGGTGACATTGAAAACTGCACCTACATCACGTTTTGCTTGGGCAAAATTTGCAGAATGATTGGCTTCAGTCAGAGTGTCAACTTTAGATTGACTCATCAAATCAAGAAAGTTTTGGTACTCCTCTTGTGTGATAGACACTGTAGAATCTTTAGTTTCATTAGTGTCTTCAAATGCATCATGAGTAACTGCATTAGCAGATGCAGTTCTTGGTCTATTGTTGAAGCCCGGTGGATAACCATGTTTTGCATAACAAGTTTCCACCGTATGATTTGTGCGTCCACAATGAGTGCAAAGTCTGAGTCCTCTCCCTCGACCATTTCTTCCTCTGCCATAATATCCTCCACGAGCTCTTCCAGAATTTTGCTGTTCTGCTGCATATGCCTTTGATATTAAGGAAGATTCGTGTGGAATTTCAATATTCATTTGTCGTTCTTGCTGTGTGATCAAAGAAAAGGATTTATTCATGTTTGGCAAAGGCTCAATCATCATGATCTGAGATCGAACGTGAGAAAACTGGTCATTAAGACCTTTCAGAAAGATCAACACCTGATCTTGTTCTTTACTTTTCTTGATCTTATCAGATGCTCCACAAGTACAAGTCGGCAACGGTTTCAAAGTCTCCAATTCGTCCCAAAGTATTTTCAACTGTGTAAGAAATCACTTACAGAAGAATCTCCTTGATGAAGACGATGGATTTCTTCGTGTAGGTCAGCAATTCTGAAAATATCCGACTGAGCAAAACGTTCTTGAAGATCTTTCCAGACTTCGCATGCCTTTTCAATCCGGAGAATCGATCTACCAATAGATGGTTCAATCGAATGTTGTATCCATGAAAGAACCATTGTATTACAACGGTCCCAAGCTTGAAATGTAGAATTTCCGGCTTCTGGAACTGTAAAAGTTCCATCAACCAAACTGAGTTTGTTCTTCGAGCGTAGTGCCATTTTCATAGCACGAAGCCAAGTGTGGTAGTTCTTTCCATTGAGAAGAGGAGTTACTAAAATGAGAGAAGGACTTTCACTAGCATGAAGATACAAAGGATTTGAAGGATTCACCAGATAATCCGGAAGGGAAGCTTGCTGGTTTGCCATCGAAAATTTTCAAAGAAAGAAGAAAAGAAAACGAAGGATTGCAATACCAGAGCTCCCTTCAGAGCTCTGATACCATGTGAAATATCAGTGAATCTAGAAGGAAGAGAAGAGAGAAAATGATCTCCATTAATCAGAAAACTTCAATGAATGATTACAACTCAAACTAACTATTATATACACCTATAACTGAATGAACAAAAACGAAACAGAAAACTAAAAGCAAAACTAACTTTCTAACAAACTAACTAATCAGCTAACAAACTAACTAATCAGTAAAATAACTAACTAACTAAGCTGAAGCTTAAACCAACTTTTAATAGATATAAGTGAAAAATTAATCTAATTATTAGTGAAATATATAAGCCAAATTTTGTTTTCCATTACAAATTAAAGTAAGTAATATTTTGATTACCAAAAAAAAAAGTGAGAAATATTTTCATAGTTGTATATATAATATTTTTAATATATATATTACTAAAACATGTAATCACGGATTAAACAAAGGGAATAAAACTTCTGCTGTTACATAAAAAAATATTTTCTTGTAGCAGATCCAACAATGAAGAGAGAGAAAGATGTAATAGCTAAGAGAAAACAAAATGGTGGGCCGTAACTTATTTTATGTCTCTGTTGCAAGAATAAAAATTCTTCAACAACAGTATAAGTTTTATTCCCTTAAACAAATTAACTTTCACGATTTGCAATTAATTTAGACCGATCATTCTCACACGTGGGTTAATTATATGGAATTTATTTACCCAAAAAAATATTATAAGAAATTTTAAAGCATAATGTATTATAAGGATAACCTCTCTTTTTTTTTGAAAAAAAAAAAAAAGTGAGGATAAAAAGTTAAAAATATTACACCATAATCAGTTCTGGTTTGAAAGCATCCATGCACCTTTGACATTTTTCAATAACTTCTGTTGAAAGCGATATTGGCCCCTAACATATAAATAAAGGGTTTTATATTTCTCATGTTATATAAGAATTGAAATTTCATGTTTTAGAGATAAAAAACATGTGGGATCCATGTGTTAGAAAAAATTAGATGCAGGACCCATCTTAGTACGGAAATCGAAGGGTGTGTAGGAAAATTTAAATTCTCATGTTAAATGAGAAATATAAAACCCATAAATAAAATGACTAAACCTCAATGATGATGTACTAAGACACTACTAAAAAAAATTAATTATGTAAGAAATTTATTAACGGAAAATATTCTAAACATTCAATTTATATAGCCACTATTACAATCTTTTACATTCTCAATAATTAATTTCTCTACTATTACAATTTTTAATTTTTGTTAAAATATTTTGGATAGAATTTACAAACATTCGAATATAAGACATATAAATAATCAATATATCAAAAACAGCGCGTGACCACCATTAATTGGTGCAGCACATATTTGATCTTTATTTAATATTTATAGCCACTCTTTTACCAAAAAAAAAAAAAAAAAATATTTATAGCCACTAATTTTGAATGGAGAAAACAAAATCACGGGACGATGATTAATTTTTCTCTGATTTAATATGTTGACAAAATCACATAATTAATCTATCATTTATTGAAATATTATTAATATAACTTATTTTAAGAGCCCATGATTTCTTCTTGAGAGTTCCCACCAGTATGACAATTAATTAGGAGGTATAAAGATATCTGAAAGCTTTTTTTATTATTTCAGAATGTTTATACTTATATGGTTATATTCGGTTCGCTTGCTTCTATGACTTTTGGTTTCTTTTCATCTAATTCATTCTTTTCATTCTTTATTTATTGACCTTTGCTTTCAAGAAGCATCTCTTCTAAGTTTCAAGAGTAAGCTCTTACCTTTTAAGACTGGTTATACAGGTTCTTTTACTATTTTTTTTCTTTATACTTAGAACGGAAAAAGAAGAAAAAAGTTATACTTAGGAGATGCGCCTCACCTCACTTATCTAATGGAACACAAAGCTTCTGTATATGGAGAATTGGCTAGGATATGAACTTAGTTGCCCCTGCCTATGCTAGGATTGCTAAATCAAACATATCATACTAGACAGGGAATCATAAGAAGGGTTCATTAAATCAGATTAATTAATTGGGCAAACCATGCACTCACGGGTATAATTTTCAAATTTAGCAATTATTGCTTGTTAAAATTCTTTATAGTGATATATTATTAGCTATTGAACAATTACAATTATCTATAAAATAAGTTTGGTTCCAATGATATATATATATGGAAAAAACGTTTCTCAAGCAGCTTGATATAAGTTTATCTCCGGCTAGCCCCAAAACTACGTCGTTTTGATTAATGAAGGGTGTTTATGTAATTTTAGGTGAATTACTGAAGAGTGTTTTTGTAATTTTATTTATTTGTATATCATATACATTTTACTGAAACACCCTCCATTAATTCACCTAAAATTACATAAACACCCTTCATTAATCAAAACGACGTTGTTTTTGGGCTAGCTGGAGATAAACTTATCTCAAGCTGCTTGAGAAATGTTTACCCCTATATATAGTAAACATTTCTCAAGCAGCTTGAGATAAGTTTATCTCCAGCTAACCCCAAAACTACGTCATTTTGATTAATTAAGGGTGTTTATGTAATTTTAGGTGAATTAATGAAGGGTATTTCAGTAAAATGTATATGATATAAAATTAAATAAAATTACAAAAACACCCTTCATTAATTCACCTAAAATTACGTAAACACCCTTCATTAATCAAAACGACGTAATTTTGGGGCTTGATGGAGATAAACTTATCTCAAGCTGCTTGAGAAATGTTTTTCCCTATATATATATATATAAAATCAACGGTTAAGACTTGGTGTAATATTTATTATTCTTACACCGGTGTAAGATGATTCTGCCCCTATATATATGGGAATTATTTTTGAAGCAAACTTCCTACCCTCACAAAAGGAGGAGAGAAGAAAGAGAATAGGAAAAAGAGAAAAAATTTAAAGTGAATTCCATATAAAACTTAGGTATGTAGCAACATAATTTTATGTTACTTAACATAATAAAAATAATCCCCTATATATATATATATATATCTATATATATGGTTAGTTGACTTTGATGATGGAATGCAAAATATGCAGTCAAGGAAGTGAAAGAAAAGAAAATAAGGAGTGGCAAAAAAAACTTTTTGATACTTAGAAAGGAAAAAAAAGAAGAAAAAAAAAATAAAAAAACCATGACCTTAGAGAATTGATTGAAGTGCTGAGCTGCTGGCCCCTATAAATATGCTGAACGTTTCTGTTTTCTCTACAAAATACAACAAGAGAAAACAGGGCTAGTAAGAAGCTCCTGAAGCTCAGTCAAGAGCAAATCACCATACTTGAACAAAATTTTGAAAATCAGCAAAACCTTAAACGGGAAAGAAAATACAAGCTCGCCATCGAGCTTGGTCCGGAGCCTGGACGAATTGCAACTTGGTTTAGAAATAGAAAAGCCAGGTGGAAGAAGAGAAAAATAGAAGAAGATCATTCATCTCTTAAAAGCGAGAAATCTCTACTACAAAACGAGGTAAACAATTTTATCTTTGGTGGAAATCTCTTAAAAGCGAGAAATCGCCGATCGTGCAGTTCTTCCGGTGGAAAACTCCCTCGGCGGCTCGATCCACCGGAACTATGACCTCCTCCTCCGGCACCGCCTCAACATCGTCGGCGAGGTTCAGCTTCCGGTTCACCACTGTCTCCTCGCACTCCCAGGGGTTCGAAAAGAGTACTTGACCCGCGTAATCTCGCATCCGCAAGCTCTAGCTCAGTGCGAGCACACGCTCACCAAGCTCGGTCTCACCGTGGCGCGCGAGGCCGTCGACGACACAGCCGGAGCCGCCGAGTTCGTCGCCGCAAACAACCTCCGCGACACGGCTGCAATCGCGAGCGCACGCGCGGCGGAACTCTACGGATTGCAGGTTCTCGCAGAAAGGAATCCAGGATGACCCGAGTATCGTGACCCGATTCGTTATGCTGGCCCGAGAACCCATCATTCCACGAACGGATTGGCCGTTCAAGACGAGTATAGCATTCGCAAATCGCACATGATAAGGGAACTTCCATATTCTTTAAGAGTTTTATAATTCTCATTTAAAAGGAGAATTTAAGTTTTTCTATACACCTTTCGGTTTTCATATTGATATGGGTCCTACATATAATTTTTTGTAACACATGTTCCACATATTTTTTATCTCTATAACATGATATTTGAATTCTGTGAGAAAATCAAACCCCACTCTTTAAAGTGCTTTCAGCGTTTGCTTTTAGGAACATCAGCTTGACCAAGATCGAGTCCAGGCCTCATCGTAGCCGTCCGATTCGCGTTGTTGATGATGAAAGTGAGGGAACCGCGAAGCACTTTGAGTACATGTTTTATATTTATAAATAAGGGATTTATTAATCTCATGTTAAAGGAGATAGTTATCTCATGTCATAGAGATAAACTAGTGGGTTTCACAACCTGAAGAAATAATAGAAAAGAAAAGAAAAAGGTGACACAGTTATCGAAGGAAGGGTGTGTAGGAGATAAAATTTATGTCATGTGACATAAGAATAGTTTTTCCCTATAAATAAACTATGGATTTGTTTTTTGTTACGTTACTTTAAATAACTTTATCTAATATTCATCAAAATGACATCATTTTGGGCCAGAAATCATGATATTTTTATAATTTTAATTTATTTTAAAATTATAATAATATTTTTATTTATAATTTTTTAAGATTTTAATATTAAAACGACGTCATTTTGGGAATAAATGCAGATAACTTATCTATAGTAACTGCAAAAATATTTTTTCCACTAAATAAACTATAAATAGATTATGGGTTTTATAAGAGTTATGTTGTAGGAAAAGTGATTATGTAATGTTATAGAGATTCGTTTTGCGTGCCAGAGTTTTTTTTTTGTTTTTTGCTGTGGGTCCACAAAATGTTGTGAGTGTAGGAAAGTTTTTCTGGTCATGTTAAATGATAGATGATAAACCCATAGATTATTTATAAAACTATTAACGTATACAGATAAAATTGTTTAGTTCATTTTGGGGGAGAGATTTCTCGCTTTGAAGAGATGAATAATCTTCGTCTGTTTTTCTCTTCTTCCACCTAGCTTTTCTATTTCTAAACCAAGTTGCAATTTGTCCAGGTTCCAGACCAAGCGCGATGGCGAGCTTGTATTTTCTTTCCGGTTGAAGGGTATGCTGATTTTCAAAATTTTGTTCAAGTATGGTGGTTTGCTCTTGACTGAGCTTCAGGAGCTTCTTCCTAGCCCCGTTTTCTCTTGTTGAATGTTTCATAGTGCAATATTTTGTTCCTAGCTCCCTGGGTTGGATTTTGTAGAGAAAACAGAAACGTTCAGCATAGTTTTTTTTTCGATTAAAATTGAGTAAAATCTCTAATTAGTTTTGATGGTTTGTCATATGTTGAAAAATTAATCTGTTGTGTACTTTCTATATAAAAGGTCGAGCTTCCCATTACACAGAATTTATAGTCATATTACAGAAAGAGCTGCAAATACTATGGAGATGCGGTTACTACTTAGGTAGAGAAAAATATGATGAAACCATTTTGTTGAGGCAAAGCATGTGAAGGGATAAAGTATGAATGTGATATTTCGGGAGGATAGTTACAACTTACAATCATTGTCGATATGAAATTGTCCTAACTTCTCATTTTAGAAGAGAATTAATATATAGAGAAAAATAAAAATTCTGGGCTATTTCTGAATTTTGAAATAAAAACATAAAAATATGTCATTGTCAATTTAAGATTAAGTTGTCCCAATCCTCCCTCCCAAGTTTTCTCTCAATTCTGTGTAATGGGAAGCTCGACCTTTTATATAGAAAGTACACAATAGATTAATTTTTCAACATATGACAAACCATCAAAACTAATTAGAGATTTTACTCAATTTTAATCGACAAATTATAATTTTTATTTTTTATATATTATAATTATACTTTAAATACTATTTTGTTTTCTATTTTGGATAAATTATTTACGATTAACTTGTCGTTTATCTTAAAAATGTATTTCATTAAAATATATGTAAACTTTTATATTTGATTAAAGAAATCATAAAATGAAGTTACAATAATATTAATATTTTTTATTTATAAAATATTCTTAGATCAAGTTTATAAAGTAGATTATTTTATTTTATTTTAACTTTTAAAACTCTTTTCAAATCAATGATATATACTATACCGATAATATAAATTATTTTACAAAAAAATAATATTCAAAAAATATTAAAATACAATTAAATAGCCCAAATCCCAAACCGTTTTGTTATTGATATGTACCGGTGTCGTTAATTTCTGTTTTATAATTTAATTTTCCTTTTACTTTATCATCCATGAAATAAATTACACCATTAAGAATTATCCCAATCCAATGTATAGGCCCAAAGGTTTGGCCCAAACATACGCGCAAAGGTCCATTTGGACGGGGCACAGCGTTTGATTATGCAGCTATGCTCTAGTGCTTTATCTATCACTAAGGAAAATATAGATCTTCTCATGTTATTTAATTATTAATAAATAAATCAATAGCGGTGATTCTCTAATTTTTTAATTCTATTTTTTTCCTCTCTCATCACCTAATACTATTTCATCATTATATGGTTAGAAATTAAAATTTTCTCATATAACATAATCATATTAAATAATGTATGACGTAAAGAACCGTTAAATATTGGAAGAAGAAAATTGGGTGTTATTAATTAATTCTAATAGCTTTCAGTTGTAACAATTAAAAATTAATCAAAAGTGTTGAAAGAATAATAAATATTTTTTACAAAAAACAATAACACAAATGAAGTGGATCATTTCATTTTAGTCAATGTAAATGTTTTTTTGTATATCTTGCTCTTTACATGTATTAAATAAGTTGAGTCTAATTATTATTAATAAAAAAGATAAATACAAAATTTACACGTTACTTTAAATTTTAAGATAGCAAATTCTTATGTTTATCAAAATACGGTACTTTTTGGAGAGGGCAATTTAGACTTTATGCAAACCACGGCCATTCTTGAATTCACTCCAAGAGTGCCCAAAAGAAATTTGTTGTAACACGTTTTTTAAATGGTTTAAGGCTCTGATTATTCAAAATAAAAAATAAAAGTCACACAAAACGCCAAGTCACGTTTATTGACTGTTGGATCAGTACTCCTTTTGAAAGGGGACAACTCCACCGCATGCGTGTATACTTTTTTTTAGTACATATACACGTGTATACTTTGTAGAAGGACAAATGTAAAAGCAGAAACCCTTTAAACCTTTTTAATTCTTTCTATAAAAGTTCTATGTTTTTTTAAAGAAAAGATATGTGTCATCTTAAAGGATGTAAAGTTATGTCATTTTAAGAAATATAAATAGATAGATAAAAGAGAATAGAGAGTTGACAAGAAATATAAAGGTGTGGATCTCATCTATTTATGAGAATTAAAAGATGTAAGTTGTGTCATTTAAAAGGATAAATAATTTTCCCTTGTTTAATATAGCTATTTATTTACTTGATCTGGCCTGTTTGGTCAGGGTAAATTGTGAATATTAACTCTACGTGATAGATGAATATGTTCAAGAAAATTTATAAGAGAAATATCATATGGCCATATAACTAATGTATCATTCAATACGTAATAACAATAAATATATAGTTAAGACATGAAGTGTGTATACATAGGTACGTAAGAGAATAGAAAATTCAGATATATATATATATATATATATATATATATATATATATATATATATATATATATCTACGTGATAGATGAATATGTTCAAGAAAATTTATTAGAGAGATATCGTATGGCCATATAACTAATGTATCATTCAATACGTAATAACAATAAATATATAGTTAAGACATGAAGTGTGTATACATAGGTACGTAAGAGAAAATTTATAAGAGAGATATCGTATGGCCATATAACTAATGTATCATTCAATACGTAATAACAATAAATATATAGTTAAGACATGAAGTGTGTATACATAGGTACGTAAGAGAATAGAAAATATATATATATATATATATATATATATATATATGGGACAGGATATTCTTACACTGGTGTAAGAGTTAGAAGTCTTACACTCAATCTTGACCATTGATCCACTTGTATCCAATGGCTCAGATTACTCAAAAATTAGAGCCCTTAGATATAAGTGGAATCAACGGACAAGATTGAAAGTGTAATTTACACTGGTGTAAAATGATCCTGACCCTATATATATATATATATATATATATATATATATATATGAGAGACTTGATCCTTTTTTTTTTAATTTTATAAGCGACTTAATACTTTATTTATAGGAGAGATTATTTGTAAGTGTAGAGTTCTAATAAGATTGTGATTATTGATATTATCCTTATCTCTTTAGTCGAGTATAGGATGCTATTCTGGTTCATAATAGGCCACTTAATATCAATATTTATTTCCTATTTTATTAATTTACTTGAATAGTATTTTTTTTCAAGAAGTTCGATTAATCCAATTTTTAGTTTGAGCGACTCCGGAAGAGTTGTGATTCTCAAAAATCATTCTTTAACATATCAAATCCTAAAATATAATTGTGACGCCGCTAAACCAACCACTTTTATATTTATAATGATATTTAATGGACTTCAATTTGTCCTCAACCTAGAGATGTATGTCTCTATCCACAGTTTCTGGTAAATGCAACCAAAATAAACTATTGACTAATGGAGATTAAAGCTTAGGAATGAAAACGCAATTTCTTCCAATTAGATGCAGACACAAGAAGTTGGTGAAAAGAGAAACTGAGCCTAAAATTCAACACATGACTCTCTTTTTTTCCAATGACTCTCTCACTGACTCTTTTCCAATGACTTTGTATTGGTGCCATCCTAAAATTCAACCCCATGCATATTTTTATCTTTACCCAATTATGGTAGTTGAGCTTACTGCCAGAGACAAAACTAGAGATATGCCGTGAAGAAATGGAATGCACGGAAATGGATCTTCTCGTGTGAAAAAAGTGATCATATAATTATGTTATTTGATCATAATTATTCATTTAAAAATTATACATTTTTCTCTTTTATCTCATCACCAATAAATAGTTGTAATCAAATAATATAATTATGTGATCACTTTTTTACATGAAAGGATCCACTCCCTAAAATGCATACATGACAATTTGTGAATGACAATAATTGCTACTAATTAACACTTTGGATAAGTCTCAAGATTTTGGGTCATTTTTTGTGACCAAACCTCATTTTGTTGCTTCCATCAACCCATTAATTGTCACAGAAAAAAACCAAGTATGTGTGTCAAATAAGGCTTTGGCTATCAGATAATATATCCAAATCAATTTGGGAGACCACTATGGGCTAGAGTTTATGAAAAATGCTTTCCTCACCTCTTTTGTCCTATGTGAGGCTGCATGGGAATTGGGAATTAGGATAAGCAACCCACTACCCCATGCATCACTTTCTAGCGAAGTGACTATTATTTTAAAGAAAAAATATGTGTAATTTTAAAGAATGTAAAGTTATGACATTTTAAGAGAGAGAAAGAGATAGATATAGTAGAAGAGAGGGTTGACAAAAAAAGTATGGGTTTTACCTTTTTGTGAGAATGAAAAGATATAAATTATGTTATTTAAAAGGATAAACATTTTCCCCTATTTTAAATTAACTCTTGGTAGTCAAGTTTCCACTAATTTTCTAGCCATTAACCTTGGCCCTTAGAAATTCAAATGAGACACGCCACTCCACCACTTTATCGATTATCCATGGAACAATTTTCTTATATTTTTTCCATTTGATTATATGTTACTTATATAGGGAGTAATTTTCTCATGTGTATTTTACATGATCAAGCCAATGAAAGGTACTTAATTATTGGTAGATCAATCAACGTTATTTTTTTTAATATTTTTTATCTTTTATTTTTTATTTCCATTGGTTTTGTTGGATAAGGCTCATATTTCGGAATCAGACGACAATTCTTGTTAGTGGGACACAGAGAAAGTCAACGGGATCTACTTCTAGGTAAGCGAACAAGGGTCCGGAGGAGCCATCCCAAGGACAACATAGGCTTGGTACTATTGCAAGCATCTAGCTTATATTATTTTTTCTGTTTTCTTAGTAATTTGGACTTGGGTCCATAAATAACCACTATTGCTTAGAGTTTCTAATCCTATTAATATTTCTCTTATAAATTGAGTGACTTGTAATAAATGTAATGAAGAGAATTTAATACATATCGCTGGACGTTACCCACCACGATATATCATTGTCTCACTTTTCTTTACCTTTTTTCCTTTGGATCGTAATTATGTGGGTGTGATAGTGACCGATTCCAACGTATTTATCTATTGATTATATAAATCTTTCACATAATCCGATTATATAAAATCACAAGTAAGAGTATTCACTCCCAAATATAATGTAATGCTAATATAAAAATTTAATATGTAAATACATGTCCTTTATTTAAGAAAATTGAGAACCAACATCATCAAAATCAAACCTCGATTACTATAAAAATATTAGTTAAGTACCTGATTCGTCAAATAGTCAGCATCATACTCATATCACATTTCTCTATTAAATTACGTACAAGCAAGCTAGCAATTAAAGAATGCATAGTTTATGTCTTTAATCCTATTTAATAACCAAAAGAGGGGTTGGGTAAACGCTTTGATTCCAGTTGGCAGTTTTATTTGTCATTTGCAATGTCGTGTCGTTCATTCTATGTGGTAACGCTTTAAACAGCTCTATCTGTTTCCAAAGGCTATATATTCCTTCTATTTGATTTTTTTTAAATGAAAAAAATCAGTATATAAGTATAAAATAAGGATTTATCATTTCTCCTATTACAAAAAATAAAGTTATCTCTGATAATTTCAAAATTACATTATTTTGACAGTTGAAAAAATTAATAAAGAGTATTTTGATAATATTCTTATAACAAATAAACAAATGAAATTTTCAAAATATCTTTATTAATTGTCTTAATTCACAAAATGATTGATGTAATTTTGAAGTTTCTGAAGATAATTTTATATCCCAGAAAAATATTTTTCCCATAAAATAATAATACAAAATAGAAGAGATGTTTTTTGGCTACATAATCGAAGTTTTATTTTAAAAAAAAAATCATTCATTTCATTTTTTAAAAAATGGGCAAATGAAAAATTACCCAAATTCTATTTCAAGATATACATCAATTAAATACATAAATCTAATGATAGCTTATTTATATTTTATTATTGGTATAAAATATTTTAAGAAGTAATTAATAGTATTATTAAATACAAAGAGTAAAAAATACAAAGAGTAAAAGTTTTCTTTTGATAAAAAAGTATTAAACAAAAGTGATAACGTAAAAAAATTCCAAAATTTTCAACAGTCTATATATTTTAAAATTTAAATTATTAAAAAGTACTCAAAATAAATTTTTGTAATACAAATTATAAATATCAAATGAAAATAATTCGTGCTTTTTTATCAAATCTTTATCTCATATTTATTAAATGAAAATATTAAAAATAAGAATAAAGCATATTAATTGTTTTCTTAAATAAATAAAAAATATTTAAAAATAACAGATAACATTAAATGAATAGAATAATAACAGGAGTTACATAACAATTAAAAGCAATCTTTATGTTGTGTTAGCTGCAGTACTAGTAGTGTACTGTACGGAAGAACTACCTATATAATATTCAATGTCCGTACGACTGTGGCATTTTTGTGAACCTAATCACAGTGTAACCTAAATAATTGCAGTAATAGTTATCAAACTTATATACTTTGCATCAGCAATGCGGAGTTTATAAGATTGTGGATATTTTCACCCTTTGAACTAATTTTTGGGGTGGTGTATCCAAGATTCTTTATATGGTATTAGAGTCTCGCCGTCCCTCACTTTCTCTTGTGGACTCTCTTAGCACGTTGGGCCTGTTGCATCATCCACTCTTCAAGCCCAATGGATTCTCATGTGAGGGGACGTGTTGAGATATATAGTCCCATATTGGTTGGATGAACAACTAATGTAGAGTTTATAAGGCCGTGGGCACTCCCACCCTTTGAGCTAACTTTTTTGGTGGTGTATCCCAACTCCAAGTGTAAGGGAAATATTTTATATGATTAAGGATCACTGAATCTTTTTGTGCTCCTTCTTATAACACTAATTTGTTTCTTTTCTTTTTTACCTATATTATTTTTCTTCTTTTCTAATTTTTACCCTAACGTCACCTAAAAAAAATTGGTGGTGCCGTTCATATTAAATAATCTCAAATGCAAGGGGAAATCAAAATTGTTATTTTTTTATCAGAAAATGTCAAAAGTAATGATAATAATAAAATGAATCTTTTCTAAATGCAAATCACCATTGAATCAAAGAGAGAGAATGTTAAAAAGTTTTTGAAAAAAGAGAAAATGTTTTTTGGTGATTAGATAGAAAAGTTGGTAGTAAAAATTTTGATAATAATAAAATAAGAATAAGAACAATTGAGAAATAGTATAGAATCAGAGTGTACCTACAAAGTACATGAAATCTTCATAGAGATGCTTACCACGTTGTCCTTAAAAAGCTGCCACCTCAAGAGTTAGGACAGAGAAGAGGAAACGTCACAACATATATAATATACATATATATACATTGAAAGGAAGAACTCTGTTTTCTTTGTGTGATTTCTCTGAATTTTATATCATACACATAAAGTTTACATCTTTTTACTGTTGTGGAGCACCTGAAGTTTTGGTTTTAGTTGAGATGGCTGACAATGATGCCATGCATGCTGTTGTGAAGGAAGCTGTGGATTTGGTACCAAACAAAGCAACCCATTACTCAGTTTTTTTTTTTTTTTTTTTTTTATGTTCATAGAATTGTTTGAAGTTTGAACTGTTTGTGTTTGGTTATCATACCATGTTTTTTTTTAAATTTTTTATTAATAAATCATGGGGTTGGTGAGTGCTTCTGGGTTTTGTATTGCTGTTTTTGGTGTTGGCAATTTCAAGTTCAGTTCTGTTTTTGTGCAAATTTTCCCTTTTTTATTCTTTTTTTTTTTAATTTGGTTGAATTTGTTTGCAGGAAAACGTGCCACTTGAGGAGGTGTTTCAGACTCTGAGGTGTGATTCAAATGGACTCACCACAAAGGCTGCTCAAGAGAGATTGGCCATCTTTGGCTATAACAAACTTGAGGAGAAAAAGGTTTTTCCCTTAAATTTTTTTTTTCTCTTAAGTGGGGAAAGATAGCATGTAGTTGCATATGTGAAACAGATCCTTTTTCCCTTATTTTAATGCTGGAAAGACACCATGATATGATTCTATGCACTGTTGGTTAATAAATTAAAAGCTTGTGTTCATTTTCCAATTTTAGTTTCTCTCTTGGGTTTTTGTTGTTTGTGAGACTCTTATGTCTTACTATTGTGGATTTTTCAGGAGAGCAAGTTTTTGAAGTTTTTGGGGTTTATGTGGAATCCTCTTTCATGGGTCATGGAAGCTGCAGCAATCATGGCAATTGCTTTGGCCAATGGAGGAGTAAGCTGCTGCATACTTTTTCCCATTTATTTTGTTGAGAGGATAAATTTTGAATTTTATGTGTGTGGATGCACAGAATAGAAGAAAAACTTTCAGAAATAGTTGAGGAAGAGTAGAAGGTTCTTTTGACATTATAATATGCTATTTATTTTGCACAATTTTTTGATTTTTATCTTCATATTCTTCAGGGAAAACCTCCGGATTGGCAAGACTTTGTTGGGATCATCACACTCCTTATTATCAATTCAACAATAAGTTTCATAGAGGAGAACAATGCTGGTAATGCTGCTGCGGCTCTCATGGCTCGTCTAGCACCCAAAGCTAAGGTATAATTAGAAAGATTATATCTTTCTTGCCTTCATTTAATTTTGGATTTTGGTGTGAGATTTAAGTATCAATGTTAGATTCATATACATTTGGTCTTTATCTGATTTTTGTTAACATTCCAAAAATACTCATTCAGGTCCTTCGAGATGGGAAATGGATTGAGGAGGATGCTAGTATTCTTGTTCCTGGTGATATAATTACTGTTAAGCTAGGTGATATTATCCCTGCAGATGCTCGTCTACTTGAAGGTGATCCATTGAAGATTGATCAGGTGCCTCTTGCAGCCTTTGCTGTTTTGCTTGCTTGATATCTGGTTATCATGTTGATTTTGTTGAATGCTGAAGTTTCTGGTTTGGTCGCAGTCTGCACTTACAGGCGAGTCTCTTCCTGTCACAAAAGGCCCTGGTGATAGTGTTTATTCAGGCTCTACATGCAAGCAGGGAGAGATTGAAGCAGTTGTTATTGCCACTGGAGTTCATACCTTCTTTGGCAAGGCTGCTCATCTTGTGGACTCCACAAATCAAGTTGGGCACTTTCAGAAGGTAAAATGATCCTGTGTATTTTTGAAAGTGTATTTATCCAAAACTAAGACGGTGAGCCTTGGTGCTCCTTTGTGACTAGAAGGTTTCGGGTTCAAGTGTAGGAAACAGTCTCTAAGACTGCACACAATCGACCATTATCTCTGTTAGAAAATAATATAAACCATTAAAAAGGCCTTCATCCAATAAGAGAGCCCATTGGACTTGAAAGGTAAATGATGCATTAGGCCCACCTACCTGTGCTAAGAAATTCCACAAGAAAAATGGGGGCGGTGAGGATCGAACCCGGGACACAAGGCTCTGATACCATGTAAAGAACCACTTCAACCCAAAACCTTAAGGCGTTGGGTGAGGGCTGAAGTGGTTCTTTACAATCTCTACTCTCACAAAGTCAAGGAGCCTTGTGCACTGGGGTTTGGCCCCTTATTTTATTTATCCAAAACTAAGAAGGAGATGAACAATTCACTAGAGCAAAAGAAATTAAATGTCACCAAAAGCAGGACTGAGGACCTCAAACATTAATGAGATATTACTATATCACAATATAGAGAATTCATAAACGCATGTTGTGGTATGTGCTTAAGATTTGTTGACTCTCTGGTTGTGTAGCTGTAATAAATGCAACCTTTTCCCATTTCAACAAGACTCCTTTTGATTTTCTTTTCTTCTATATATATATATACGTATGTTTCACATCAACACTTAGCATTGTCTTGGTTCCTTAAACAGGTCCTGACTGCTATTGGGAACTTTTGCATATGTTCAATTGCTGTGGGAATGATAGTAGAGATTATTGTCATGTACCCAATTCAACACCGAAAATATCGTCCTGGGATTGACAATCTTCTTGTGCTTCTTATTGGAGGAATTCCTATAGCCATGCCTACTGTTTTGTCAGTGACAATGGCAATTGGATCCCATCGCTTAGCTCAGCAGGTAGACATTAGCGCTTCTTGAAAATAATTGTTTCAAATTTTCATCAACTAGAAGTTAGTTTCTATTGGTTATGATTTGTATGATTATCGCAGGGTGCTATTACTAAAAGAATGACAGCAATAGAAGAGATGGCTGGTATGGATGTACTGTGTAGTGACAAAACTGGAACTTTGACTTTGAATAAACTAACGGTTGACAAGAATCTTATCCAGGTTAGTAGTAGTCAGTTTTGTATTGTGTTGATTTCTGATTTCTGATTTCTTTGTAGTATTCCTACCCAAATGTTTTTAATGTTTTCTGTAGATTTTTGCTAAAGGAGTTGACTCAGATACTGTTGTTCTCATGGCTGCTCGAGCTTCCAGAGTGGAAAACCAAGATGCTATAGATGCTGCTATTGTAGGGATGCTGGGAGATCCAAAAGAGGTATATTCATTTGTTATACCATGCCTCTTTTTCATGCTTCCAATTGCTCACTTTGAACTTGCTGTTGAATTTAATTTTTGCTGCAGTGTTTTGTGTGGCTTGGATAATAATAATATTTTTTTCTCTGAAACAAAAAAAACCAATATTAGCATTCCCTTTTCTGTTTACTGCATTCCCTTTTATGTTTACTGCATGCACACCACGGCAAGCAAGCTATTGTATCTGACTTTGTCTAAAATTTAGGCAAGGGCTGGTATTCAAGAGGTTCACTTCCTTCCCTTCAATCCAACTGACAAGCGTACTGCTTTGACTTATATAGACAGTGACCGTAAAATGCATCGTGTCAGCAAAGGTGCACCAGAGCAGGTACCTTTATAGGCCAACTCACGGCTTGTGTTTAATGGTTCCACTTGACAATGGAAGTGATTCATATTTTTTAATACTTCTAGATTTTAAATCTTGTGCTCAATAAATCAGAGATAGAACGAAGAGTTCATGCTGTTATTGATAAGTTTGCAGAGCGGGGCTTACGGTCTCTTGCAGTATCTTATCAGGTACATGTTTCTTTTGGCGTGGAAGGAGAAAATTCTGTTTTTGCTAACTGGATTCATCATTATATCCCAGGAAGTTCCTGACGGAAGAAAAGAAAGCCAAGGAGGGCCTTGGCAATTTATTGGACTTATGCCTTTGTTTGATCCTCCTAGACATGATAGTGCTGAGACAATACGAAGGGCATTAAATCTCGGAGTAAATGTTAAAATGATAACAGGTATATATCCTCCGCATGTTATTATATACAAAATGGCAGAAACAAATACATCATGTTTATTGCACCCCTAAAAAATTTCAGCATAATTCATCGGTGTTGCTTTTATTTCCTTTTTAATTTAATAGCGAGTTTTAATATGGAAGAATGTAATGAGGAACTACTAGAATGGTAGTGGTGGTTAAGCAATTCAAGCTATCCAAAATTGTACAAAAAGGTGTATTTTTGCTGCTAACTCGAATATTACTTGTTATTACAATTCTGGCTATTATTAACATTTTGACTTCTTTGCTGAGTGCAAGGCATTTTTTGTTGCATAGTTTGTGCATCAATCTTTGTTTGTAAAACAAAGCTTTTGCTTTTTCTTATAGAGATTCGCAAGTGTTATTAGGCTATTTGTAAAATTTCTCTTCTTGAGGAGGGAAAGGACCTCATATTAGCAACAAAAAGAGGTTTTGCTTTAATTTTTATTTGGTTCAGTGAATTCATAGGCAGATCATGTACAATTATCAGATAATACGCATAAACACTGAAGTCCGGATTTCATGTGGAGTTGACTTTTGGAACTAGTGATGCATGGAAAAATTGAAAGTATTCATACATTTGGAATTAATCTGTTTTTCATGACACGTTTGGTTTGTGTAATTTTTCATGTTTTTAAATGATATATTTATGTGTTCCAATTTCTTTCAGGTGATCAACTAGCAATAGCAAAAGAAACAGGACGCCGTCTAGGGATGGGAACCAACATGTACCCGTCATCGGCATTATTGGGCCAAAACAAGGATGAAGCAATTGTTACCTTGCCAGTTGATGAATTAATTGAAAAAGCTGATGGATTTGCTGGCGTTTTTCCTGGTACAATATCTTTCTTTTCGCTTTAAATTCTTAGTATTTAGAAACATATTTAATATTTCCGACATTCTACCTGGCTTCAGCTGATAGTGGCAACAAGCTAGAATCCAGAAAATATTTGGGATAAGCAACTAGATGGCACATATTATATGCCTCTTTCAGGAACAGTGACTGTTTTTTTCCTTCTGCCATGAGATTTGCATGAAATGATAATCATGGTTTATTTTTGTATAACATTGTTTTAAGTTTTACTTTTACTTATTTGACTTGATGAGTTTATTTGATACAGAGCACAAATATGAGATCGTGAAGCGTTTACAAGCTAGGAAACACATATGCGGAATGACTGGTGATGGGGTTAATGATGCCCCTGCTCTTAAAAAAGCAGATATTGGAATAGCTGTTGCTGATGCAACCGATGCGGCTCGTAGTGCTTCCGACATTGTTCTGACAGAACCAGGTCTCAGTGTTATCATTAGTGCTGTACTGACCAGTCGAGCAATTTTCCAAAGGATGAAGAATTACACAGTGAGCCTACATTCAGTTCTATCCTCTAATGGAATTCTGTTTGAAAACTTGGGAAGTTATGATGGAATGCATGAGTTAGGCATTTACCAACCTCTATAGTCTAAACACAATTTATGCCAACTTAATTGAACGATTTGTTAATACTAATTTGAGAATCTGGATTTTACATTTGCAGTCTGGTGAAGTATTGCTCAAGTTCTTGGGGTTTTTCACCCTTTTGCCCCTCATTAATTATTTAATAACCATTTTGCCCCTGATTGCAAACTATCTACCAATCATCCCCTCTTTAATCGATTAAATTGAATATTTAATTGATTAAATGGTCAAATGAAGATTTAATCGATTAAATCTTCAACTTAATCGATTAAATCTTCCTCTTTACCAGAAGAACAACCTTATGTATGGGAGATTTAGTCGATTAAATAGGGAGATTTAATCAACTAAATCTTCAAGTCAACGATTTTTGCCTATTTTGACCATTTAATCAATTAAATTTTTGGCTTAATCGACTAAAGAGGGGCAGATCGGTAGATAGTTGTGAGTGAGGGGCAAAATGGTTATTAAATAATTAATGAGGGACAAAATGGTGAAAATGCCCAAGTTCTTGACAATGCCTTGTGCAAAGAAAACTAGTTTAATAATCAATTATAAATTTGGTCTTGCTATCCATAATGTGACAGGCTAGATAGGGAAAGTTTACCACCTCATGACTTTAATTAGGAAATTGGACACTTCGTTACATTTTCTTCACAGCAAATGACATAGTGCCTAAAAACCATTATCCCAAATTCTAGTTAAAATGATGATAATTATGACTATTCATTTTTTCACTTTTGATTTATTGATTTCCTTTTGTACAGATCTATGCTGTTTCCATCACAATCCGTATTGTGGTGAGTTATATAGTTATAGCTTGACCGTGAGCTATTTTTCTTGTTGACATATCACTTTGATTACTGACTTCAGAATTTCTTTTTGTGACAGCTTGGTTTCATGTTACTGGCCCTCATATGGAAATTTGATTTTCCACCGTTTATGGTGCTGATTATTGCTATCCTTAATGATGGTCTGTGCCTTACTTTTCTACTTCAACTTAGATTGCCTCTTTTTACTGATAAAAATTCATGGATATTAAAGTCACCATTACCAACTAATTAATGTCAAATACCATGTTTCTCATCTCTTTTCACTGGTATTCTCATAGAGATCCTGTTTTTCAAGTCGAAAAGTTTTCTCTCTGTTGAGATATATAGTCCCACATTGGTTGGATAAACAACTAATGTGGAGTTTATAAGGCCTTGGGCATCTCACCCTTTGAGCTAGTTTTTGGGGTGGTGTATCCCAAGGTTCTTTACATGGTATCAGAGTCTCGCCGTCCCCCACTTTCTCTTGTGGAATTTCTTAGCACAGGTACACCGAGGCTCTGTTACCATGTAAAGCATCACTTCAACCCAAAAGCTTAAGATGTTGGGTGAGGCTACATTAATGGTTTTATATATCTCAACAAATACCATGTTTCTCATCTCTTTTCACTGGTATTCTCATAGAGATCCTGTTTTTCATGTCGAAAAGTTTTCTCTCCTTTAACTATGATCTGTTGAATATGTCAGGTACCATTATGACAATATCAAAGGACAGGGTAAAACCATCTCCATATCCAGATAGCTGGAAGCTGGCAGAGATCTTCACCACAGGAATAATTCTTGGTGGTTATTTGGCTATGATGACAGTTATTTTCTTTTGGGCAGCATATAGAACAGATTTTTTCCCTGTAAGAAACAATTTTTTTTCCATCAAATTAATGGTATCATGTGTGTTCAATCAATAACGGGCCATGTTAAACTTTTTTTGTTGGAATCTACCTTATCCAATTGGTGAAAAAATATCATCAATCAGAATTAGTTTTGTGCTGTTACCAGATTAGTTCAACTAGAATTAAATTTTCCTTTCATTCTGATACTTTCAGTATAGTTTTCATGCTGGTCATTCCAATGATTTCTCATTTCCAAAACAAAGTGTGCACTTCCATCTTCTTTACTTTTAATCAGAAAGTAGTTGCAATTCTCTTGAACTGTATGAAGTGATACCTTGAAACACAATAAGCTTTAGTGCTTCATTCCCTTTGGCAACATTCATAGCCGCGTCATCCATCCATCTTTTCTGAACCTGTCATCAATTGTTGATGGATGGTCATTTGAGGTAGTTTAAACTAAGTAGGTTTCCTTTAAGCAATAACTGTACCATGAACTTGATGTTTGGAGTTTCGGATTGATTTAAGTTTAGATAATAATTGATGCATTCCAAATTTGTCTGTTACAGTTTTCTCCATGTTCATAGCTCACCCTTATATATATAATCTTGTATGATGTGTTCTTCTTACTTTCAATCAATAACTTAGCTCAATTCATTGCATTGACGCGCACTTTGAAATTTTCAGCGCACATTTGGGGTCTCAAGTCTTCAGAAAAAGGACGAGGATGACTTCAGAAAGCTTGCCTCAGCAATATACTTACAAGTTAGTACAATTAGTCAGGCTCTCATATTCGTTACACGTGCACGGAGTTGGTCTTTTGTTGAGCGTCCGGGTTTGTTGCTCGTAGCAGCTTTTATTATTGCCCAGCTGGTGAGTGAAATCAACACTTAAACTTTTAAGATATGTACATTGTAGAGTATAATAATGTTGTAATAACTTGGCCATCTTCTTTGATGAGCAGATAGCTACAATAATTGCAGTTTATGCAAATTGGAGTTTTGCTGCAATTGAAGGGATTGGATGGGGTTGGGCTGGTGTTGTTTGGCTTTATAACCTCATCTTCTATTTCCCACTTGATTTTATCAAGTTCATAATTCGATATGCCTTGAGTGGAAGGGCTTGGGATCTTGTTATTGAACAAAGGGTAGGTGTTCCCTATCAATTGAATATAGTTATTCAACATTTGAACTTGTTGCTTAATTTCTAGAATGGAATCATTGTCAGGTTGCTTTTACAAGGAAAAAAGATTTTGGAAAGGAAGAACGTGCGCGTAAATGGGCACATGATCAGAGGACCCTTCATGGCCTTCACCCACCAGAGACTAAGATGTTCAGTGAACGTACAAGTGAACTTAATCAGATGGCTGAAGAGGCGAGAAGACGAGCAGAGATTGCAAGGTATGCATGTGTTTATGCTAAACTATGATGATCTTGTTTTGAGGTAGTTTGCTGTGTGCATACCCTCTTACATGTTGCATGCAACTACCAGTGAGCTTTTGCTAATAATATGCAGTGACTAAAACTATTGGTACTGAATTAATCATAGTAAAATGGTAGGTACTAGGTAACACTTTTTCTAATTATGGGCACTTAAAACTGGATGAAGCCTATGTTAAATGGCATTCCTTTAAGTTGTTGACATGGATTACTCATAACGTTATGCATTTTTCTTAGCATGTGCAACGAGACTCTTGAGATATATAGTCCCACGTTGGTTGCATGAACAACTAATGTGGAGTTTATAAGGCCTTTGACACTCCCACCCTTTGAGCTAGTTTTTGGGGTTGTGTATCCCAAGGTTCTTTACATGGAGATTATTTAATGTGATCCGGGAGCACCGTTCTTTTGGTGGTCCTTTAGTGTAAATGGAAGGGTAAAGGTGGAAATGAGAAAAAAATAGTAGGGGTAAAAAGGGAAAGAAAAACTTTCACCAAAAAAGAAAAATGAAAGAAAAAATTGATGTTGTGAGAAGGAGCACCAGATTATTGGGTGGTCCCTGGACCATAAAAGATATTTCCCTTTACATGGTATTATGCACTGGCCCAATTTTTGGTTTACCTTTTGTGCTTTTGTTTTAATTCCACTTTGATACCATGTAAAGAACCTTGGGATACACCACGTGGGAGTGCCTAAGGCCTTATAAACTCCACATTAGTTGTTCATCCAACCAATGTGGGATTATATATCTCAACAAAGCCTATGTTAAATGGCATTCCTTTAAGTTGTTGACATGGATTAGTCGTAACATGAATATCCCATATCTATATTGTTATGCATTTTATTTAGCATGTGCAAAGAGACTGTTTTCCAGACTCAAATCCATGACCTTCTGGTCACAAGGAGTAATCTTATTGCTGCTTTGTCTAAATATTCTTTGGATTTTATTTCACACGTACAAATAATAACTCAAATGGTATTATTATTTGTGTGTGTAAAATTAAATATAAAGAATCTTCATATGGAACTCCTCAAGCTTCTTAGTGCACTTATGTTTACATCATTTTGTTTTTTGCAGATTGAGAGAACTGAACACACTGAAGGGCCATGTTGAGTCAGTGATTAGAATGAAAGGCCTTGACATTGACACAATACAGCAAGCATACACCGTTTGAAATGCAAACTTCATGTATAAATCATGTAAGCTGCCTTTAGGGGTGTGAGCATTTAGCAATAACAAATATAAGGTTTAAAACTTTTAGTACAGTTTGTCCTCCACTGAGTCCAAAGGCACACTAAATGCTTGTTCCTACCAGTTTTTTTGTGGATTGTCTTTTGAGTTTGTGTATAAATGATCCTTATTTTCTCATTTCCTTCGTTGAATATTAAACATGAAAAAAAAAAAAGTAATATTTTTATTTATTAAAATAAAAGAGAAAAGTATTTCTCCAGTCACGGGAGATAAAATTATCTTCAGTGCCGTGGTGTGTCGTTTTGAGTTATAAGATTAAAAAATCATAATAATAAAGACTAATATAGTCCTGCAATATATTATAATTACAAAACATATTCCCCATTTCATCTAAAACAACTTCGTTTTCAACCTATCGGAGATAACTTTTCCCTATTAAAATTAAATACATATAAACACCCAATATTGGCATCAAGTATAAAGTTTCAACAAGAGAAACTAGTACACTGTTTAGTATTTATACATTGAGTACATCCTTGGTCTCTGTTAATGGTTTATATTCTTGTTCTTGGTCTGCATTCCCATTATTGAAACAACTATGATGAGTGGAGCAAGCACTAGCACTCTTGTTACCCTTCCACACAAAGTAAACATAGAATAGTAACACATTGCCAACAATCACAACCGAAAATATACACAAAGACTCGGTGAAGTTCATAAACGTTGAGAACTCGCATGCAAATCCCAACATGGTGCTACTGAATAAGACCCACATGCCAATTTTAACGTTACGCCTCTTAGAAGATTGTTCAGATGGTGGTAGCTTGTGGTATAAATGGGACCAATAGACGAACAAGAAGGAACCAAAGTAAACATAAGTAATGAACAATATCATGAGGATGTCGTTGTGATTGTAAGCACGGTAGATTGTGATGACACTGGTTATTGTCATGCTGATGATACAGAGGAAATGTTGAATACTGCAAAGCTTTTGGGTATTATGCAAATCAGAATTGATTGAATTCTTTGTTGCGTCATGAGTTGTCATGGTTATGGTTTGCTTGATTTGTTGGTGTATCTGCAAAATGAAATTCTGAATTGATGGTGTGAGTTGTGAATGGTGTTGGGTTGTATTTAAATGTGGTAGAGGAAGCAGGTTTTTCTTGGAAATTGAGAAAAAGATGTTTCTTTGATGATTCTTCTCATTTATTATGAAACATCTGAGAAACAGCTGTATTGGAAAAACACTGCTTTGTGAACTTACTCGGAAACTTCTTTTTATGACTTTGGGGAATTGAGGTGTCCCACGTAGATTGAATTTTTAAAGAAAAACTTGTTTTAAGGAAGATATGGAAGTGTTATTAAACCCGGACCGACATGTTCGGTCGATCTGGGAACCGGTATATAACCGATCCGGTTGAAGTAACAGATCGACCATGCATCAGAACCGGTGTGATCCGGTCCGACCCGGCCGGTTTTCATAAAAACCGGTGACCCGGCCCAGTCCCGAAAAAAGTTCAAATTATTTATTTAAAAAAAAAATTATAATGGACATATTTTATGTACCTACAACACTAATATTATCTCAATTATGCACTATCCAGAAAATTTTGATTTGATTTATAGTTAGAGATGTCATTTTCTGAACCTAAAGCCCCGTATCATGATCATTATATTTTTGTTTGATCTTTTCTAGATAATAATATGTGATTTATTATTTTTTATATTAAAAAATTTGAATTTTTTGTCATTTTTTACTTAGATATTTGAGTATGTTTATAATTTTTTAATATAAATTATAAAATTACATATAATTACCGGGTCATGCGGTTGAACTAATGACCCACTGGTTGAACCAGTAACTCACTGGTTGAACCAGTAACCCACTGACCTAATACCTTGAATGAGTTAATGACCGGGTCGGTTTTAATAACATTGCTTTCATGTTACACGAGACAATTTTATCAGCTTTTTAATTGTACTAGTTCATTTTTTTTCAAAATATTTGACCGGAATAAGCTCTTGGTCAAACTTATTACCAGACTACTATAGATAGACATGTCACCTGACTTGCGCTTCTAAATGTGGTAGTATGCTGGATGTGATTAGTGTTGATAAGAGACATGACACGTAACATACCACATTTAAACGTGATAGTCACACTATCACGTTTAATGCAATGATACTAAACACATAAGGTAAACTACAACGTTTAGACGTGGCATGTCAGGTGTCACGTCTATTGTCAAGGACACATTCTCATGATACACGTCAGACATATTACCATGTTTAGACGCAGCATGTTAGGTGTTATATCTCTTTGCATTAGTCTGGTAATAATTTTGATAAGGAGTTTAATCCTGTCAAACTTTTTAAAAATCGAACTAGTACGATCAAAAACCCCAAATTTATCTCATGCACACACAAAAAATAAGTGGGATCCATATTTTTTTTCTTTCCATCTCTTTTCCTTAATGGATTCCATTCAATTTTTTGTGTGTTCTTGAGATTAAATGGAAAAAAAAATGGAAATGGAAAAGAAATTAAATGGAAAAAAAATGCAGTTATTTGAAGAACCTTTAAGACACTCAAAGTAGGTTGGTGGTAAGAAATTTTTGCAACTAAAAATAATTAATTTTAAGTTGACCAATACCATTGAACAGCGTAAATAAATCACGGTTTAATAAATTGAACTTGCTCAAAAAAAAAATTTTGGAGATAAAAAAAAAAATGTGTGTGTAAATTGAACTTGCTCATTTTTGTTTATGACAAATGCATCAAATCAAGGTTATGCTAGTCAATATGCCAATTATTTGTAAATTCTATTGGAAAAATGTGTGTAAAACCCACTCTTTTTTCCTTATGATTTATCTCTATCTATCTCTCTTAAAATAATCGAGTCTTATATTTTTTAAAATGACACGCACTTTTCTCAATCCTATTTTAGCAAAAATAGAGACTACATCAAAATAACATGAAGTTATTTATCATGTTTGGTCAATTATTTTATGGGATAGGTTATTTTATCTCCTCTTATATTGTCTACCTTTGCTTACCTCCTTCAACAATATTAAATTATAATTTCATCAAACGGTGGAGATTTGTAGAATAAAATAAACTTCTTTCCTCTTTCTTTCTCCTCACACCCTGTCACACTCTTTCTCTCCTCCCCTTTCTCTCTATCGATTTGCGTAATTTATATCCTCAATTTATATTTGTATCTAAATCCATACAATGATGAATGGCATGATAGTTCCGCTGGATGAGTATAATTTTCAAAATTTCTTAAATCTGATATAATTAAACATGACAGAAACCACAAAGTTACAAAAAATCGAAAACCACAAATAACCCTTCATTTGAATTAATCCACGATTACCGTAACGTTCCTACTTTCCTGATAAAATTTGAAACGAATCAATTTATCTCATTCTTCTTATCTTGTTTTTTTCACTATAAAGTGGAGAAATGATCTGTGTTCTCTTTATGTTACGCCCAACAACAGGTCTACTTGGTTTAATAACATAGGGCACCTGAATTTATTTCTTCTTGACACCCCATTTCAGTTTTTTTTTATGTAAATGCTCGTAACACTTTTTTTATTTTTTTTTTAGTTCATTAGAATTGATTAGGATTTATGGTATGTAAGTGTGCAAAACATAAAATGTATATTTATAGTTGAAAGTGCATACCCGACAACAAATATTCAAATAATGCCTATCGCGGGTTTTACTGTATTTTATTTTTATTGGGCCGGGCCAGGCCCAGTCCACTGGAAATATCGTCTTCCCTCGTTTTCGTTTCTTACCCTAAAACCCGAAAACCCTCACTGGTTCAAACGACGGTGAATCCAGCTCCCGCTACTTCTGTCGTGCTTTTCACACTTCACAGACTCTAATTCTATCCATTGTTACATTCGAACATGGACGATAGCTTGTACTCTGACAGAGAAGACGAAGATGACGCCGAGTATGTGAAGGTTTAATAGAAGAATATTCCAAAACTGCTGATTTTAATAAAAAAATTTAATAAAAATTCCATATAAAAATTTGATAGACTGTGACCAATATCTATCAAATTAGACATATGAATTAAGAAAAAATTGAGTATGTCGTTGTTGTTGTTGTAAGCACGGTAGATTGTGATGTCACTGCTGATTGTCATGCTGATGGATACAGAGGAAATGTTGCATACTGCAAAGCTTTTGGGTATACACATCTGAATTGATTGAATTCTTTGTTGCTTCATGAGTTGTCATGGTTATGGTTGGCTTGGTTTGTTGGTGTATCTGCAAAATGAAATTCTGAATTGATTGTGTGAGTTGTGAATGATGTTGGGTTTAATTTAAGGGATTTGTACTACTTATGCAACATAAGAATAACTTTCTTATGCTACACTCACATTGTTTTTTACGTGTCAATATTTTTAATTTTTTTATTTATTTTTTTCCAATGGGACCTCTTGTAATCTGAAAAACTGAATATTTTCATATATTGCAGAAACTTAATGATTCCAGTGTATACATCAGTTATATATACAATGTGTAAAATACAAGTTACAAGAAAGCTATGCATTAAAGACTCTAACAGAAATCATAACCGACCTCCAGAATTTATGGAACAAATAGAACTGATCTCAACAAACTAAAAACTGACTTCCAGTATCAGTTACAAAGTAAAACTGATCTCAATATCAATTAGTTTCTTGGAGGCTCCACGTCATCTTCTCCATCGGGCATATTCTTCAACACCCCCCACAAGCTGGACGGTGAACATCACAAAGACCAAGCTTGGAGAGAATCAAAGAGAAAGAAGGAAGAGGCAAGGCCTTGGTAAAAACATCAGCCAACTGGTTTGAAGAATCCACAGGGAACAACTTTAAAAGACCAGTTTGCAACTTCTCACGTGTAACATGAATATCAATTTCTATATGTTTAGAACGTTCATGGAGAGTAGGATTCTTAGCAAGATAGATGGCAGAAACATTGTCACAATAAACTGAGGCCGGTTGAGAGCAAGGAACATGCAAATCATGAAGCAAGTAGGAGATCCATTGAAGCTCACAAGTCAGCAAGGCAAGGGCCCGATATTCTGCTTCACTAGAAGAACGTGAAACGGTGGGCTGCTTTTTGGAACGCTAGGATATCAATGAAGTCCCAAGGAAAACGCATAAACCAGAAACGGATCTCCTAGTATCAGGGCAACAAGCCCAATCTGAATCAGTGAAACCGCTTAGCTGCAATGAATTGGATGCTGGAAAGAACAATCCAGTGGAGGGAGACCCCTTTATATATCGCAAAACATGATTTGCAGCAGCCAAATGATCCGAAGTAGGAAAGCCAACGAACTGACTCAGTTGTTGAACGGAGAAGGAGATGTCTGGCCGTGTAGTCGTTAGATATAACAAACGACCAATGAGACGTCGAAAAGAGGAAGCTTCAACATCATTAAGAATAGAGCCTTGATTTCGTGATAGATGCAGGGATGGAAACATAGGCGTGGAAGAAGGCTTAGCAGCCAAAAATCCAGTGTCAGATAAAATCTCTAAAGCATATTTCCTCTGGTTCACAGCCATTTCGGCCTTTGAACGTGAAATTTCCAAGCCAAGGAAATATCGTAGATCACCCAGATCCTTGATACGAAACTGAGCATCTAGAGCATGTTTAACACGTTGGATTTCATTGTGGTTGTCACCTGCTAAGACAACATCATCAACATATACTAACAAAGCAGTGAAAGAGGTATCATTTTTGTTGACAAACAAGGAGTAATCTGCCATGGATTGGACATAGCCAAGAGCAAGAAGAGCAGTAGAGAGCTTTGAGTGTCATTGACGACTAGCCTGCTTAAGGCCATAGATGGACTTACGCAAGCGGCAAACCTGACCAGTAGATGAAGTGAAACCCGGAGGCAAAGACATATATACCTCTTCATGCAGATCCCCGTGAAGGAATGCATTATTAACATCTAGCTGCTCAACAATCCAGTTTCTAGCTGTAGCAAGGGAGAGTAACACACGAATAGTGGTCATTTTAGCTACGGGACTGAATGTCTCAAAGTAATCCACCCCTTCGAGTTGGGTGTAGCCTTTGGCAACCAACCTGGCTTTGCAACGTTCAACTAATTCATAAGCTTTGTATTTTACCTTATAAACCCATTTGCATCCAATTATATGTTTCCCAGGAGGGAGAGGAACCAAGTCCCACGTATGGTTGAGCTTTAAAGCATCAATTTCTGCTGCCATGGCATGTTGCCAGCTAGGTAGTTTGGAAGCTTCAGTGTATGATTTGGGTTCTGATATAGTGGAGACATTGAGGCAGAACCGGGTGTATGAAGGGGAACAATTAGCATATGACAAAACTGAAGAAAGAGGATAAGGAGTACCTGAAGAAGATTAAGCACTTGAAACAACATGGTTGCAATGGAAGTCTAGAAGATATCCTGGTTGCCTCCTAATACGAGAGGATCTGCGTGTGGGATTTGGGGAAAGATTGTTATGAACAATATCTGTATGAGGATGAGTGTCTGGATCAGAAATAGGGACTGGAAGTGGAAGTAAGTCAGTTGTGGGAACAGAGCTAGGAAATATGTCATCAAGTGAAGTATGGGAAGAAATTGGAAAAATGGGTGAGGTAGATATGTCATGGTCAGTGAAAGGAAACACCAATTCATAAAAGACAACATTTCTGGATAAAAAAATGCGTTTAGAGGATAATTCAAGTAAGACATGTCCCTTGGTGCCCTCTTGATAACCAAGGAAGATGCATTTGTGTGCTCTAGGGGCAAATTTTGAGCGATGGGATTGTAAAGTAGTAGCATAGGATAGACAGCCAAAAGGCTTAAGGTGATCAAAAGTGGGTGATTTTTGGTATAAGACTTCATAAGGTGTTTTGTAAGATAAAAAAGGAGTGCAAAGACGGTGGATGATATGTGTAGCTTGAGCAAGTGCATAGCACCAGTAATGGTGTGGTATGTGAGACTGAAAAAATAATGCACGTGTAACATTCATGAGATGTTGGTGTTTCCTCTCAACAATTCCATTTTGTTGAGGAGTTTCTACACAAGTAGTTTGATGGAAAATACCTTTGGTTTTAAAATAATCATGCATAAGGAACTCAAGACCATTATCACTTCGGATAGATTTTATTTTGATTTGAAATTTGTTTTCATGAAAAATTATGAAATGTTGAATTGATGCTCTAACATCATATTTGTGTTTAAGAAAAATCAGCCATGTATAGCGTGAGTAATCATCAACAATAGATAAAAAATACCTATGGCCATGAATTGAAACAACAGAAGCAGGTCCCCATATATCCATATGTAACAATTCAAAAGGATTACTGATTTGACTAATACTTGAAGAAAATGGCAGTTTGCGCTGCCTAGCATAATGGCATATGTCACAAGGGGATACAACTTTATAAGGAATAACAGGAAAATGAGCAGACATGTGTTTTAAAGAAGTAGGGGATATATGTTCTAGTCTAAGGTGCCAAAGGGTGTGATCATTGTTATTTGATTTGATACTGGTATAGCAGGAGACTGCATTGGTTGGAATGGTTGTATTTTGTGTTGGATGTTGTATTGGAGAGGCAGCCAAGATGAAGAGACCTCCATGTTGTTTAGCTGTACCAATCTTCCTCCTGGTAGGTTCCTGTTTGATATAGCAATGGTTGTTAGAGAAAACTAAGTAACAAGGTAAGGTGGAGAGAAGTTTTGTTACAGAAATGAGGTTAACACAAAACTGTGGGACATATAACACATTATAAAGTATCAAATCAGCTGAAAAATGGATATTGCCTGCATATGATGCCACAACTGTAGAACCATTTGGCAAATTTATGGATACTGGATTGATCT
>JAVKPL010012030.1:0-56152 GCA_032173675.1 Gastrolobium villosum | reverse complement strand
TCCATTTGCTGAAGCCTTGGAGAACATGCCAAACTATGCAAAATTTATGAAAGATTTACTCTCCAGGAAGCGTAAATTGAAGGAATGCGAAACGGTGGCTTTAACAGAAGAATGCAGCGCAATAATTCAAAAGAAGCTACCACCTAAACTTCAAGATCCTGGAAGTTTTAGCATTCCGATAGAAATTGGAAACATTGGTGTGGGTAAGGCATTATGTGACTTAGGAGCTAGTATCAATCTTATGCCTTTATCTATGTGCAGGGCCTTAGGTATTCAAGAACTCAAGCCAACCAAGGTTTCACTACAGTTAGCCGACAGATCAATCAGGAGGCCAGATGGAGTCATTGAAGACATACTGGTAAAAATTGATAAATTTATTTTCCCTGCAGATTTTGTCATTTTAGACATGGAGGAGGATGCTGAGATTCCCTTACTTTTGGGAAGACCTTTCTTAGCCACAGCGAGGGCCATGATTGATGTAGAGCAGGGTAAATTAATGCTGCGGGTTAACGATGATACTGTGACAATTGATGTCTTGGAATCTATGAAACATCCATCCGATGGGGGAGATTGTTTCAAGATAGATTTAATTAATGATGCAGTGTTAGATACAGTGGATGAAATACTCCAACCATTGATGGGATTGGAGTCAATAGGAGAAGAATTGTTGGAAAATTCTATGGAATCAACAAAGGGAGATCAAGAAGTTGAAAAACTGAGAAAGAAGGTTGATGATATCACTAAGGGAACACCAAAGGTTGACTTGAAAGAGCTGCCTCCTACCTTGAAATATGCATTTCTTGGAGATAGCAAAACATACCCGGTGATTATCAATGTTGATTTATCAACCACCGAAGAAGAAAAATTACTAGAAGTCTTGAGAGAGCATAAAACGGCTATAGGATGGTCTATTACAGATTTAAAAGGAATAAACCCATCATTTTGCACTCATAAAATATTGATGGAAAACGACATCAAACCAGTCAGACAACCTCAAAGAAGGCTAAATCCGACCATGAAGGAGGTCGTGCGAAAAGAAGTCGTAAAACTGTTGGATGCTGGGATGATCTATCCAATTTCAGATAGTGCATGGGTGAGTCCGGTACAGACAGTTCCAAAGAAGGGTGGGATCACGGTGATACGAAATGAAGATAACGAACTAATTCCCACAAGAACTATCACCGGCTGGCGAATGTGCGTCGATTATAGGAGACTGAATACTGCTACGAGAAAAGATCACTTTCCACTACCATTTCTAGATCAAATGTTGGAAAGACTAGCAGGACATTCATTCTATTGTTTTCTAGACGGATATTCCGGATATAATCAAATAGCGGTTGCCCCAGAAGATCAGGAAAAGACAGCATTCACCTGTCCATATGGCGTGTTCGCATACAGACGTATGCCCTTCGGATTATGCAATGCACCCGCCACTTTTCAAAGGTGTATGCTATCTATATTTTCTGATATGATTGAAAATTTTATTGAAATTTTTATGGATGATTTTTCTGTCTTCGGTTCATCTTTTGATGCTTGTTTAACTAATCTAGCTTGTGTTTTGCAGAGATGCCAAGAGAGTAATTTAGTACTCAATTGGGAAAAATGTCATTTTATGGTAAGGGATGGAATAGTCCTAGGCCATAAGATATCTAAAAAGGGAATTGAAGTTGATAGAGCGAAAATATCTATTATTGAGAAACTCCCCCCTCCCTCTAATGTACGTAGTGTACGCAGCTTTCTTGGACATGCAGGTTTCTATCGGCGTTTCATCAAGGACTTCTCAAAGATAGCTAAACCCCTCTGCAAACTATTAGCTAAAGAAGAAGAGTTCAACTTCGACAATGACTGTTTGACTTCTTTTACTCTTTTAAAAGAAAAACTGACCACTGCACCTATTATCACTGCACCTAATTTTGAATTGCCTTTCGAATTAATGTGTGATGCTAGCGATTATGCCATAGGTGCTGTGTTGGGTCAAAGGAAAGACAAACTTTTACATGTTATATATTATGCTAGTAAGATTCTCAATGATGCACAAATGAATTACACCACTACTGAGAAGGAATTGTTAGCAGTTATATATGCTTTTGACAAATTTAGAACCTATTTGTTAGGATCTAAAGTTATTGTTTACACTGATCATGCTGCCCTAAAATATTTACTAACCAAACAGGATGCCAAACCTAGACTACTCAGGTGGATGCTTTTACTTCAAGAATTTGAAATAGAAATAAGAGACAAGAAGGGAGTAGAGAACCGAGTAGCTGATCATCTCTCTAGACTTCAAGAAACGGAATTGCAGGATAGTTCTGAATTACTAATTAGAGATGAATTTCCGGATGAGCAGGTCCTTTCAGTCACTACCGTGCCATGGTTTTTAAACGAACAAACTCTTGCAGTCGACACTGCACCATGGTTTGCGGACTTTGCAAACTTCAAAGCAGCAGGAACGATCCCTAAAGATTTTTCATGGCAACAACGGAAGAAATTTCTACGGGACGTGAAAAGGTATTTATGGGATGAGCCGTTCCTATTCTATACATGTTCTGATGGAGTTATCAGAAGATGTATTCCGGAAGAAGAAATGAAGGATGTGTTGTGGCACTGCCATGGTTCAGAATATGGAGGTCACTTTGCAGGAGAAAGGACAGCTGCAAAAGTCCTTATGAGTGGATTCTATTGGCCCACTTTATACAAGGATGCACGGAAATTTGTGGAATCTTGCGATCGCTGTCAAAGGACGGGAAACATTTCAAAAAGACATGAAATGCCATTGAACAACATCATGGAGGTGGAAATCTTCGACGTTTGGGGCATTGATTTTATGGGACCCTTTCCCACTTCCTATGGGAACAAGTACATTTTAGTTGCAGTAGATTACGTTTCCAAATGGGTAGAAGCAGTCGCTTTGCCTACTAATGATTCTAGAGTCGTGATTAATTTCATAAAGAGAAACATCTTTGTGAGATATGGAGTTCCTCGAGCAGTGATTAGTGACGGAGGCACACATTTCTGCAACAGACAAGTTGAATATGTGCTAGCAAAATACAGCGTCCGACACCGTATTGCCACACCATATCATCCACAAACTAGTGGGCAGGTAGAAATCTCAAACCGGGAACTAAAGCGAATCCTTGAAAAAACAGTGGGAAGTTCCCGAAAGGATTGGGCTCGCAAGTTAGATGACGCATTATGGGCATACCGGACGGCATTCAAAACACCAATTGGAATGTCACCATTTCAAATGTTGTTCGGGAAGGCATGTCACTTACCAGTAGAAATGGAACATAAAGCTTGGTGGGCTGTAAAATTTTTAAATTTTGATACAAAGGCGGCAAGTGAGAAGAGATTGTTACAGCTGGACGAGTTAGACGAGTTCAGATTGTCCGCCTATGAAAGTGCAAGCTTATATAAGGAGAAAACCAAGAAGTGGCATGACAGAAAAATCTTAGGAAGAGACTTCAAGGTTGGCCAGCAAGTATTGCTCTACAATTCCCGGTTGAGACTTTTTCCGGGAAAACTCAAATCTAGATGGTCAGGACCATTCTTGGTAAAAGAAATTCGTCCGTATGGTACAGTGGAAATCAGTCCACTCGATTCTGAGAGAAGTTTTAAGGTAAATGGCCAGCGATTGAAGCCTTACCTCGGCGGTGAAATTGACAGAGGGACAGCAACTGTTGCCCTAGTAGAAACGTAAGGAAGGTACGTCAGGCTCGTGACGAAAAACAAGCGCTTGTGGGAGGCAACCCAACAGTTTTAAATTTTTAAATTCTAGTAGATTAGTTTTTTTTAGTTTTTCGTAAAATATAGAGCCTTGGGAACAATGATCAGGTGGCACGATGAACAGGAAATGAAGATTGCACAGGTACACAACGTTTGTTCAGTCTATTATATTGTGCAAGAGTAGAGTACTATGTTTCCTGCCGTAGCGCGCTTAAGCGCGCCAGAGCGTGCTTAAGCGCGCTCCACGTAGCAGCAACCAAACGCCTCTGTCTCAGCGCGCTTAAGCGCGCAAGAGGAAGCTTAAGCGCGCTCCAAGGAAGGCAGAAGGCCAAAAGCCTCTGCCTCAGCGCGCTTAAGCGCGAAAGAGCGCGCTTCAGCGCGCTCAATCAGGCAAAAATAAGAACTTTTCCTCTGCCCGAGCGCGCTTAAGCGCGCAATAGGGAGCTTAAGCGCGCTCCAGGGAAGGCAGAAGGCCAAAAGCCTCTGCCTCATCGCGCTTAAGCGCGGAACTGGCGGCTTAAGCGCGCCAGTGAAGGCCAAAAGTCACTGTTGAAGCGCGCTTAAGCGCGAAACATCGCGCTACAGCGCGCTCTGGAAGACCAACGGGCACTGCCCTATCGCGCTTAAGCGCGCAACAGCGCGCTTCAGCGCGCATTAAACGTGCAAAGCACACTGCCTAAGCGCGCTTAAGCGCGACTAGGGCGCTTAAGCGCGCTGCATCAGACAGAATTTTTAAAAAACGCCCCAAACCTTTCCATTTCCCTCACTCTCACTTTCTCACACCTTTTCACCCTCACTCTTCACATTCCACTACCCTCAGACCTTCCATCTTCCTCAAACCTTTCACCTTCCATCTACCTCAACTTCATAAAACCTACCCATCTCCCTCATTCTTCCCCCCCTTCTTCTCACGCTCTTCCCACCCAACCTTCACCACTACAACTCTAGTCAATATCACTGTGACACCAAGGTTTCAGATCTTTTGCTCTTCACAAAGGAAAACAAGGAATGGCACCAAAGGACAAGCATTTGGGAAAGAGGCCAAGGAAAACAAAGGGCACCGGAGGCACATCTGGTTCTTCAGATCCCCCTGCAGAGTTCGACTCACACAGGTTTCTCACTGCGGAGCATGAGGAGCGATTTAAAATGGTGGCTGCTAAGCCAGTGATACGAGAGAGGAAAATGCTCCTCGAACAAGGGGAGTATCCGGACTTGTACAACAATTTAGTCCGGAGAAGGTGGAGAGCATATGCCATATCACTGACTGATAGCTCCGGATCCATCTGCAAGGAGTTCTATACTAATGCTTACATGGCCAATCAAGGAGCAAACCGAGTTTATAAAAGTTATGTGAGGGGGAAGGACATATGGTATGACGCCGAGACACTACAAGCATTATTGAGGACAGCTCACCATACTCCTGGGGTGAGATGTGATTACCGACAGTTACTCAAGGAGATTGAGTACGGACCTGCCAGAAGCGACCCGGATTACATCACATGGGACCCCGTGGAAGAGGCTGCCCCAATTCTGGAAACCATTGCCCTTCCAGGAGAAAGGTGGGAAATGATGAAAAACAACATCCGCCCTAAGCTGTTGCGTCTTCACCAGCTAAAACCAGAAGCCAAGGTGTGGTTCCAATTCATCATCAACAACATCTTGCCTACCACTCACACTTCGGAGGTGCAAGTGAAGAGAGCCGCCCTGATCCACACTATTATGACTGGGGGCACAGTGGATTTACCAGAGATCCTAGCAGATGGCATCTATGATTTTGCTCATCAGACATCTGCGAAGGCTGCCATTGCTCACAGCTCCTTGATTCAAACTCTATGTCTTCAAGCTGGAGTTGAAATCCCTACTGAGCACAAGCTTGTGGAAGTGTGCCCCCCGATTGATGCTGTTCTCATTCGCTCCAACATGGGTCTTCCATCTACTCCTCCAGTTTCTCCAGCACTACCAGTACCACCATCCGCACCAGTCCAACGAGCCAAACAGCCGACCATTCCTGCTATATGGGAAACAGTGCAGACTATGCAGCGCCAGCAGGAATCCATGCAACGAAGAGCCCGATATTCTCAAGGCCGACAGGTGGCATTTCAGGAGTATGTGAGCACGCAGATAATGGAGCTATGCCGACAACGTGACATCCAGGCATCTCCATTTCAGTACCCTCCATACACCGGATCTGATGAGGAGACAGCAGGACAGGATCCCTCTCATGCAGCTGCTGAAGATGACACTCAGGCTGACTTGACTGCTGACATTACACAGGGCACTGACAATTTTGCTGCTGTTTTTGATGGAACTGATGCTGTGGCGCAGCAAGATTCACCCATCACTGATATGGAGGAGGACTGAGTCCATATCAGTTTCAGATTTATATTATGTTTTGATGTTTTGATGTTTTCTTTTTGTCTTGATGTTTTAAGCACATTGATGACTTTTTGCAACTTCCCTTGGGTTAATTGATTTTGTTGGATTTTGAACTGCTGACATGTTCTCTATCTGTGGTATGTGTGCAGAATACAGTAGATATATCCTTTCTGATACTTGCTTAGATTCTTTTAGATTTAAATTTATTGCTGAGGACAGCAAGATTTAAATCTGGGAATGGGTACTATGCAAGCATCAGACCACACACTTCACATGGTTGGAAGAAGAATATCATGAGTTTCACATGACGAATGCAGTTTCAGGGGAGTTTCTTATTAGTTTTCATATTATATGTAGTATTACTTTGAATAAATATTAGTATGTTGATATTGAGATTTCTAGGACCTCATCCTTATTTTAATTAGTGAAACTTTAAGTCCATGGTGTTTGACATGAATAGTGAATTATTATATGGAATTGGTTGTTAGTTGATATTAAGAATGATGACAAATAAATTATTTTTAATGAGCGTCACTCAAGCATGCTTAAATAACTCACCAGAATAAGAAAAAAATAACCAAGGAATCAAATAGAGAGTAGAAAAAGAAGTTCGCACCCCTAGCCGTGAGCCTTTGAGCTTAAACAGAATAAATTTTTGTGGTGTGAACTTCATTGTTTAAAGCACTCTAGAGCTTGTTTTGTTTCTCCTTGGAAATGGTATGTGATTGTCAAAATGATAGAGGCAGTTGTTTCAAAAGCCAAAATAGCCAAATAGCCAACCTAAAAGTATTCTTAGAATAAACCCTTTTGAGCTTTAGCCTGATTATTCATCGACACATTAATAAAAAGCCATCCCATACACATCCTCACCTAAACTGATTGATTTTTAAATAAATTCAATGAGGAACAAGAATGAATTGAAACAAAAAGTATGAACTTCAAATTCTCAGTGTATGGAGAAAAAGGAAAAATGCCACAAGGTGTTGAAGTGAATGAAAAAGGAAAAAGGAAAGAAAAAGGCTCATAAATATGAGTAAGTGAATGAAAGAAAGAAGAAAAGACTCAACAAAGAAAATTGTTATTAGAAAGTTATGATAAAGTTCCTCTTTTAAAGAAATTGAATTTTGATCAGTGATCTTAAGCCATTCACCCAGATACTTCCTTCCTTTTACCTAAGCCACGCTATAACCTGAATAAAGACCACTTGATTGACTTTGACATACCAAGTAGACTCTGAAGAGTGAGAATATGAACAAGCTTATGCTAGTGTTAATTCAGTGAAGAAAGAGAGAAACACACACCCCTCAAATACTTGAGTAGAGTGAATAAATAAAAATTCCAGTGAGAGGGTGTTGTGAACTTGGAATTAAACTACTCTTTATATTGAGAACTCAAGTTATGATTTGATGACTGATGGAGTATTAATGTGGTTTGAATTGACGTAGCATTAATATTGTTTATGAATCTGAATATTCTGATGTGTCATCATCAACCAATTTCTGTTAATGATTCACTAGGCATGATTAGCCGTCTTCAAGAGTTCCCATAAGTATTATTCTATTTAAATTGCTGGGGACAGCAATGTTCAAATCTGGGAATTGTTTGATAAACCTCCAGTTTATCTTGTTTTATAGACTAAAGTAATGTGAATTATTCAGTTAAACAAGTTGAAACTAAGGTTAATTTGGTAATTATGATCATTAGTTGAAATTCAACTAATTAAATCAAATTCTTGATATTTTAAAAGGTTTTGTTGGAAAAAGAGGATTCAAAGGAAGATTGGATAAAGATGAAGGCAACAACCAAGGAAATAAAGATCAAAACAAAGAAGATTTCATCTTATCAGGTTGTTGGAAAAGGGAGCTTAAGCCCCCAATGGAGGCTTAAGCCCCCAGAAAGCACATTCAGCTCCTGCCTCTGCGCGCTTAAGCGCCCTCCAGCGCGCTTAAGCGCCCTAGAAACGTATCCAGCCTCTGCCTCTGTGCGCTTAAGCGCCCTCCAGCGCGCTTAAGCGCGCCACAAACAAGAATTTCCAGCACGAAGAGCGCGCTTAAGCGCCCTACAGCGCGCTTAAGCGCGCAACTTTAAGAAAAGCCTACTGCCTTAGGCGGCTTAAGCGCCCAACGGGGGCTTAAGCGCCCAACGAATATAGTTTGTTCCAGATTGGCATATTCTGCAAAAGGTGCGAGTTCTACACCTTTAAAAAGGCACCTAAGGTTCAGAGTTACACACTACTTCACACTGAAAAACACTTGGAGATCCTTGGAGTCTCGGATACATGCTTGGAAGCGGCGAAGACAGATCGGAGTCAGTGCATCACTGGAGCTGTTAAAGATTCACCAATCACCAATGGAGTTTGGGGAAGCTTTTATAGTTATTTTTATGTTTAATTTCACCATGTCTGGCTAGTTTCTCTGTAGTTAGGGATGATGGAACCTAATTAAATCATTATGTTATGGATTAATTGTTATGAACTCTTCTCTTTTTATATTTGAATAAATTCATCTGTGTTCATTGCTTTTCATGAGTTTGTCCTTATGGAATGACCCTTGGGAATTGTATGGCAATAGGAATGTTGGTGCATGAACCTCTATCTGATGAATTTATCATAACCCTTGTGGTCTAGGAATAGGAATAGGAATAGACACAAGGTAGTTATGCAATCCTATGATCCTTAATTTTAATGCATGTCTTCTTGGGGAATAATCGGGGAACTAGAGTTCTTCCAAGTTTACATAGGTTAGGGTAACAAGGAATTGAGCCCTAAGTAACTTAGATAGGTTCGATTGGCAATACATTAAGAGCAGGTTCTTAACAAGTTGATTCATAACGTATTGAGGAGATTAGGAGAAGTCAGAACCCTGACTACGTTTATTTTCTTAGTTAATTCTATCATTTATTTTCCGTTATTCACTTTACATTCAGAACTTTAATTACATGTTATCAACCTTTTCAACACACAAACTACGTTACTTTCCTTTTTATTAGTTCAACTAAATTAACGATAGCGAATCGGTGCTTGAGTTTAATCCTCGTGGGAACGATATCTTACTTATTCACTTTATTACTTGTACGATCGGTGCACTTGCCGAAAGTAGCAACAGTAAGAAGAGGAGACATTTTATTTTTTTGGATTATAGAAGAGGAGACATTTATTAGCATGGTACAGTGTCTTCTTAGAACAAAATTGATGGTTATTAATGCATTAAATATTGTAGTTTTGATAAGATGATCAGAGCAGGCGGAAGCATTGTTATTAAATCTGAACCGGTTTGTTCGATCAGTACCGATTTCTATTCGAAGAGGTTTATAAGATTTTATGCAAAATATTGATAAAGTTGCGGTTGTGAGGAGTCAAACCTTTCGCTTAAACTTTAGAACATATCAAGTTTATCACTAAGTCAACACCATTTTTGAGTCATATATTGTTACTATTATACTTAATATATGTCTATATAAATTTGGTTTGACCGGTTCAACCCGTGACCCACCCGATTGAACCATTGATCCTTTGACCTAATATTAACATTTTGCATAGAAGGTGTGCTGGATGAAAACCCTTGCTTGGCCGTATTATGCTAGATGAAAATTCTTGCTTAGCTGTATTATCTTTCTAAAGAATGCTGAACATCAATTGACTCAAACTGAAGTACTTAACCCCTTATTAGATGTAGATCATTACACTAGAGCCTCAGTTTATTCCTAATCTTCTTTATATCTGGTTGAACAATTGATTAGTGCAATAGGACCTGACGACACACACTTAAGTCTGATTCAAGTGACGAAGGAAGAGTGATTGCAACAGTGTTCTACTACACGGGATGATATCTGCGCAATGGTAGTGTGTTGATGAGATTTGTTACTCTGGGATAGATGTTGCAGGCACTCCGATACTCAACTCAGTATATAAGTTATGAGCTTAAATATATTGGAAGAAGATGATCATACTTAAACTTTAAGTCTCTCTTTTATAGTAGCGACATGATCTGGTTATGCCGCCTTAGTTATGGCGACATGCATTCTTATTGCTAAATTGGGGTGGCTTTGTCAGCTTATCTTGTCTGCGAGATGTCCTTGGTGAAGTATGATACATAGACTTAACTGAAATCCCGGACATATTCTTTGGTCATTGGTTGTTAAGAAGACTTATGAATCCTGAGCTACTGGCGGTCCAATTACACATGATCTCAGGATTGCATGTACGCGTAACATACATATTGTCTTACTGACTAAGTTTTTTCTTTGGGCCTTTTGGATTGTTATTGGACCGGACCTTTCATCCCATTTAGTATGATCTTGATCAACAACAAATCTCGCCATATTGGTGTGCAACTAATGATAGCTAGTATGCAATTCTCACTTGTGAAATTCTCATGTGACGTTCTCATCCCTAGAACATCCTTGACCTCAAGGAATTAAGTCAAGAGACAGAATTAGTGATGGTATGAACAGACAGACTCTTGTTGCCAAGCGGAAGGAGACGATGAATTATTTTGTTTAAGATAAGGGTTTATCATCTATCATATAACATGACCTTATAAAATTTCCTACACACAACATTTTATGAGGTCCGCAGCAAAAAAAAACTCCAGCACGCAAAACGAATCTCTATAACATAACAAATCACTTCTCCTATAATATAACTCTTATAAAATACTTAAGATAATTCAAGTTTCTAAAGTACTTAATAAAGAGCTGATAAGTAGTACAGCTCTTTTCAATTTTGTGTGTGTTTGGCATAAGGACAACAACCAACTCACATATGCCTGCCTTTCCAAATCAGCCAATTATTCTTTTGGATAAGTTTCGGACTTGGCCCCAGAGAGGATGGATTGATTGGGAACTGGGAAGGATGGAATCCAAAGAAAATAAAGATAATACGACAGGGAATAGAAACTTAAAATGAGAAGATTTTTTTTTTACTATTAAATCTTAACTGTTAATTTTGTTAATTTAATGGTTATAATTTATCAATGATAGTTATTAATTAATTATTAATTTTAATAAATTATAACTATTAGATTGAGAGAAATCAACGGTTAAGATTTAATAGTAAGAAAAAAAATAGTAAGTATAACATTTCCCAGTTAAAATCGTAAATTTCTTTTATTCACTATTATATATTAAATTAAAATATATTCTTAAAAGCGACTAAATCTCTTAATATTTTTTTTAAATCATACATTATTTTTAACTGTTTTTAATTTTTAGTTTGAAATTTTGAAACTAATTATATATATGCTTGTTACAATTTTAAATATTATTTCATTTAATATATAGTTTTTCAATTGTACATAATTTTTTTTTGGGTACAAATTGTACATAAATCAATTTACATACTCACTTACAATTTTTTATTTTTTAAAAATACTGATAAAATTTTCTCTAAATTTAAAAAGATATACTTGGAATTCTCATGTCCTTCTTAGTTAAAATATTAAAAAACCCTTTACCAAAAAAAAAAAGAAATATATTAAAAACCCGGTTATAAAAAAAGATGTTAAAAACCCTCCTAAGTTTTCTAAACTATAAAATGTTTGGATGGTTATATAATAATTTTCTTAATTTTATTTTCCTAATTTTAAAAAGTAAAACAAATAAGGAGAATATTTAGGATGAAATATCAAAATAATAACCTAGAAAATTAAAAAAATATTATTTTTTAAAAGGGGTTGTTTTGCTTAGTGAGATATTATGTGTATAAATACTATTTTTTTTTTGGGTAGTCTGTATAAATTCTATTTTATTTGGTGCGGATTATCGTTGTGTAGAAAATAAACCCATTTTTATTATTTTTATTATTTTTTTTTCTAATTTAATATTTTAGCGGAATTTCTTACTTTAAACCAATCCCTTTTGTATCTTCCTCTCCAAATCTTCAAGCTAACAGGGCAAGCGTATCGGCTTGGATTACAGGAAAAAAAAAAAAAAAAAAGCAATCGCAAATTGACTTTTTTAAGCGCAAATTAAGAGGCTTGCCATTTGGCCCAGGCGGCTATCGACATCCTATCTAGGAGAAAAATTTCAATACACCGCTAATATTGAATTCGGTGGTTTTTTTTACTACAAGAGAACATTTGGTATAATTTTTTTTTATCCAAAAATTACGATTAGTAGGAATATGGTAGGAAAATGATTTTTTTGTGAATGTTTCAAAAAAATTATTTGATAAACCAAAATATTATTAAAAATATTGAGTAAAGATTACTGGTTCTTGATTATGAAATATTATTGGAAATACGAAGTTATTTTTAAATAACCCTTAGGGGGCGTTTGGTAGGTGTACTTTTTTTGAAATTCTGGAAAAGCTCATTTGGTATTCTACTATTTCTATGTTTGGTAGAGGTCAATGTAAACATTTGTCCATGATTCCAGTTTGCCGAGCTTTTTGATTGTATTGTAAAATAAAAGTCAAAATACCATCAACAAATACCACAAAATAGGTGGTATTTTCGGAATTTGGTTTCTTGGAAAAACTTAACACTTTTTTCGGATCTTTGTACCCTTTGTTGCATCGTGACATGTGTTGCTGAGTACTTGAACCGAGTTGCAAAAATCTCTGATAGCCTCTCCTCCTTCTAGTGAAAGCAACGTGAGTGACATCATTTGCTCCACCAAAAGGCCAAGGACCACCACAAGCCGGTGGCGGAGCAGCACCGCGGCGGCGATGGACTTCATCTGTAGGAATACCATATCCTTCCCCAAACATATACTTGGATCAGCATTGAAAGCATCAAACTTGAAAGAATCATGCATTACGAATTGAACACATACAACTTTAATCCGATACAGAGAGCTAGGAGAGAGGGAAATGAAAGATGTTGCAGATGCTGAAAAAAAAAATGTTATGAACGAGAAGGGTTAGTTTCGTAAATTGAAGACATATTCCCGTTAATTTCCTACCTCAACCAAACACAAATTCAGTAAATTTAATCCAATAATCCCGGAAAAATTTTGGTCTACCAAACAGCTTTTTAGTAATATTCCCATAAAAAGTAATTCCCAACTATATTCTCGGAAATCATGATTCCAGGATAAAAAAATATTTCTCTTCTACCAAACGCCCCATTAGTATCTTACTTTTGCACGATTTACATTGATATGAGTTTGGTAGATCCACTTTCGATAAAAGAGGAATTTTTTCCGCCTTAGGTTTTCTTCAACATCTCTCCCAACACTTCATGCTTCTAGTTCAGGTCTCAAGAGTAGAGTTTTTATTTCAAACGATGTCTCTATCATAACACTTGGTTGTGCTTCGGATGAAAAGGAATTGAGACGAGAGGGAATCGACTGAGAGCCACACAAAGCAAAGTAAAGAACAGAGCACATAAGCTTTAAGCAAAGCAATGCAAGAGGAAATCGACTTGTTTCACCAACAGCAAACCTAGGATTGCAGGGTATTTTTGTCTCACAAATCTGTTTCGATTTTCCATTGGCGTGGGATTTGTAAATTACCACGCTATCATTGGTAATCTGAAATAAGAAATTTTGTGTAAATGAGAATAACGGGAAGAAAGATGTCTAGGAAAATTTTTTGGTGACCTTGTACCAAACATGACAATATAAAATTGTCAATGTAACTTTCCCAACAACCTAAAAAAAAACTCCTTGTACCAAACACCGCAAAAGGAATTTCTTCTTCTTTTTTTTTTTTTTTTTTATATTTTCCTTTAAGTTCAACCGAGTTCGATGCTCTCGCATGATTACAATTTTTTCTCCCTATTGCGTTCTAGGATGCGTTTATAATATGACGAGTTATTGATTCAGTTATGACAATGAGTTAATGGATCGCTCGCTCATTAAGTGAATTATTTGTTCAACTAGGTTTACATTAAGATATATAATAAATATAATAATAGAAGCATTATAATTAATAAATAATTGTGACTTACTAATTAGTGTTATACTTTTCTATGACAAGGTATTGAGTTTTATTAGGGGTGTGCATGTGTCGAATTGAACTAATTTTTTTAAAGATTTGAACGAAACTAGTTAAAACCAATTTGGTTCAAAGAATCGAACATTTTTTTACCCAAACTAATTCAGTTTGAAAACGGTTCGGAACTGGTTCGGGCTTAACTTATTCTAAACAAACAAAAATGAAAGAAATAAATAATAAAAATAAAATAAGCCACTAAATAAATAAGAAAAATAAAGAGAAAAAGAGAATTAAAAAAAAACAAGAAAAAAGGAGGATAAAAAATATCTGATTTATGAACTAGTTTTTTAGACCAGTTCGGCTCTTGAACTAGTTTTAAAAATCATTTCAGTTTATGGACTGATTCTTTAAAAACTAGTTCATGCAAATAAGTTTAGCTCATAAATTAATTTTAAAAAATAAATTATTTTAAGCACAGTTCATTTTACTCTTGAAGTAACATTGCAATAATAATCCAGAAATCAGTAGTTCAACACCAATCTAACTCGATTTGAAGTGTCCATTAATAGTCAAATCGGCCAATAAGTCTGATTAGTAAGTATGTACACCCCTGATCTTTTTTGATCTAACGACTCTTAGATGAGATGTCAAACTTTAAATTTGACACCGATGTCAAACTTTGAAATTTGACACCAAATCCTAACCATTAATTTCCGCCAATCAACGGTTATTATTTATTGGGAATTAATAGTGGATTGACAAAAATTAACAGTTAATAAGTTTGATTCCCAAAAATCTTCTGGTAGTGCCACCTTCGAAACAAGGTAACTCGTTATATTCTCGGAGACATTTATCCACAAACCTTAGGCATAAGGATACATTATCTAATAATGGGCACAAGCTTGATTTTCTATAACTTTTATGCCTTGCATATTACATTTTAATTTTTTGTGATTGTACATGATCTTTATGATTTCACTGCTACCATCATCATAAAAAACACAGATTTTACACTAACGATCACTATCATCAGCACTTATACAAGAGAGGGCTCCTTATTAACAATGACTACTCTGATTGTATTGTCTCCCTTTTCACACATCAGCATTTATAAGGCTGTATTACTTCCTAGCTACATCAATTACATAGTGAATTATTCAATTCGACAGATATTCTTAAGGTCAAAAATTTCATCATTGGAGAAGTATTTACGGGGAGATTTTTGCCCTTTACCGTACTCAGGTCAAAATTGATATTAGTTTGGCGTGGAAAGAAATTGTCACTTGTAATTAGGGGTGTGCAAAATAACCAAAAAAGTGGGTCGAACCATGCACCGAACCGAACCGCTCCATAAAATAACTGATTTTAAAAAACTAGTTCATGAACCGAACCGGTTTTTAAAGAACCGATTCATGAACCGAACCGGTTTTTAGAACCGGTTTAAGAACCGAACCAGTTTTTAGAACCGGTTTAAGAACCGAACCGTTTCCGAACCAAACCGAACCATTTTCAAATCAAACTAAATTAATTTTCATAACTTTATTTTTTAAATTTTTAAATTTTTTTCTTTTCAAAAGAGGGTTGACCCGAACCGGTTCCGAACCACTTCTGAACCGATTCTGAACCGAACCGAACCACTTTCGAACCGAAACATTTAAACCAATTCGGTTCAAATTTTCAAAAAATCCGGTTCGATTCAACCCATGCACATCCCTACTTGTAACATCGATTATCTAAAATTAAGAACAAATGAATTTAATATTATCCATGGTTTACTGATTTATGCAATTTAAATAAACAAAAAATATACTACTAGTTGAATACCGAAAAAATATATATATATACTAGTTTAATTGAAACGTGTCTAAGAATTCAATCATCAAATTCAAGCGTTTTTTTTTTTTTTTGATAGAAAAATTGAAGTGCATTTCATCATTAGAAAAGATCTAATAGTTGCTTACCAAAAAATAAAATAAAAATCTAATAGTTAAATCTTCAAGAAAATGAAAAAAGGACATTATCAATAAACCAAAAAACGAATATGTTACCAACCAAAAAAAAAACGAATATGTTAATAAAGAAATTGTTTTAAGCTTGAAACCGTGAGCATGGATTCCTGATCTACACATCTACATAATTTACAAGCCCTTGAGTCACAGGACTATGATCTGTTTGCAAAAGATGTAACTAACTCATCATAATTTTTCATACACAAACAACCAAAATTTTCATTCGTTTCCCTTCATTTAACTTAAGCTAGTGATGGTATGGGGATGCTTCTTGGATCCGATTCTTCCTCTTCTGGAGAAACCTCTGAAGCGATCTTTTCATGGAAAGACCAGTGCCAGGGCTATACAAGTTTGGTGAAGATGGCTCAGACCCAGTTGGTGTCTTCACTCTTTGCTCCATCTCTTTATTTGCTTGCATTAAAATGTATCTCGCCTGCATGCAATTCACATGACCACAATTAAAACTCCTTTTCTCATATTCAAAATAATTGACATCATGAATCATGGCAACACGTGAAAATCCTGCACCTAAAATAAATAAAAGAGTGGGTCTACATGGCTATACTAAAAAAAAATTGATTCATTCATTAATTTTATTTGCCTTCGTAAAGTATAAAATTATAAGGTGGCTTGGATAAAAGAAAACGCTCTTGAGAAAAACATGCACCTAATTAAGGTATCGGTGTATACAGTTGTGTCCAATATTTTTGAGGTCAAAAGTCAAATAATGAGTCTATGGATTCATACTCCGAAATTACTAGGAAACTTGCCAAAAGTTTCAGATACACCACCTAGCTACTGTATTTGTGTCTTATGGTTTGTCTTGTACCGTTTACCACCAACGACTTATCTGCAAAGGTCTTTGTCCTTTACAAAACTTTTATGTTTTTCTCTCTCAGGGTAGGCACTCGTAATATAGTAAATGTATAAAAAAACCTCCATAATATATAATTGGGAGAAGTGTTTATCCTTTTAAATGACATAACACATAACTTATATACTTTCACTTTGAGGAAGAGATGAGATCCACACCATTTTTTTTTTTTGTCAACTCTCTCTCCTCCTTTATCTCTTTCTCTGTTTCAATATGAGATAATTTTATATCATTTAAAATGACACAAATTTTTTCCCTATATAATAACTAGTGATAATTTGGATCGTAAAAAGGTTAGGTTGGGCTAAATTTTGGTTTAATAGGTCAGTATAAAATAAGTGGGTCCAATTTAAATTTGATATGATCTATATTTAAAAAATAAAAAACCTCCTTGAACCTATTAGGCTGTTTAAATATTTTAGACATTCTTTTTACCAAAAAAAAAATATTTTAGACATTCAATAATTAAAAAAATAATTATTATTCAAAATTATTGAAAAATAATTGTGATTTTATTTTAAAAATATATATGTTCTATTTGACTATGTGTAATAGGCTCAGTCTGACATGATGTAAGTTGAACCGCCACTGTTAAGACGCATGACCCATTTATATCGCAGTGATGATCATAATATTCATCGTATCTGATTATACTGGGAAATTAAAAATCAAATTAATTAGCCACAATTACAAAAATGGATCGATAGTCCCTAATAGCTTAACTTATCCTATGAATTTTCAGGTTACCTGAAGGATTTGCCCAAAAAACAAAGAACACTCAAATGTAAAAGAAAACTAAATTAAAAAAGACAAAGAAAAGAAGAGCAATCATGAATCATCAACAAAAAAACATAGGGTTTGATTTTCTCATGTTGCATGACAATTCAATTCTCATATTGTGACTCAAATAGTGGTGAGTCTCACATTTATTAAACAAGAAAATAAAGTAAAGAAAAGCCTTGCACGCAAATCGAAGAATCACAATTGAATTCTCAGAAAATATTTACCCAAAAATATATATATACCTGAAGCTCTGTGACATCACAAACGCAAATCTTGCCATCATAGAAAATAGTCAACGGTTGTTGCTGGTTCCGGTGGTGGTGGTGGTCTTGGCGGTTGTATTGTTGTAGTGGGCTCTCACCGGCTTCTGCTTCCATCCTTCATTGGAGAAACAAAAGAACCAAAAGAGAAAACTAAGAACTGAAACCAAATATATGCAGGGTAGTGAAGATATATAGACAGATATCAGAATTCACAAACAAACTGAAACAAAGGAAAAAAGAGAATAAGAGAAAGAAAAAACTGCTTACATTGGTTGGGGATCGGAATCGCAGGAAGGAAAAAGGCGAAGTTCTAAGTTGCAGTTCCTCCTCATCTTCTTTGTCTTTGAGAGTTTTAAGATAAAACTCTCAAGTTGAAGAACTAAAGATAACGTTAACGTAATTTCCAAAAAAAAGAAATAAGATAACGTTAACGCTGTACAGAGAAAATTTTGGAAAAAAAATGGGGAATGAGAAGGTGTATATATGAGTTCAAAATGGGTGTTGGAAAAGTACTTGCAAAACACGTAAAGCACAACAAAAATAAAAAAACATCGGCTAGGAAACTGTGGGAGCTGTTTTTTTCTTTTAATTTGAGCACGTGTTTCACGATTTGCATCGAATGATCGAACGGCATGACGCGATTGATATAGATGTCGATCCTTGCGGCGTGATGTGTAACACCCGAGACGAAATTGACACACTTGTGAACGTGGATTGTCTTTTATTGCACCGCCTCTCCAAATACACGTGCTTTAATGCAAACCGTTAAATAAATGTTTTTAGTTTTTAAATCAGATCAATTTATTTTAAGTAATTTTTTTAAAAAATTATCGGTTAATTATTTAATAAAAAATATAATTTTAATATATTAACAATTTCGGTTGATAATTTTTTTTTAATATTCGTCAACTAATGCTTTTACAGTTGTTTTTTGATGAGTTATTTTTGATGATTTTTTATTTTATCTGTTGATTTGAAATATTAATCAACTATTACTTTTTTGTTATAAATTCATGAGGGTGATCAGTATGAAAAGAAACGAAAGCGATAAAAGTATACATGAATATTCAATATAATATTATAAATAAAATCGATTGATTAATCTTAATTGTAAACCAAACATTCTGTCAGCCTGTCGGCTTAGAGAACTGACTTTGAGGGTTTGTGCTTTTTCGTTCTTTACGCCACTTCTACGTTTTTAGGAATAGCAGTATAAAGTTAGAACACTCGAAGTGAATTTTCAATGCCAATTACTTACAGCGTCTAATCTAGATACATTATGCAAGTATTTATATATTTTAATTTGGATAAGTCTTCCCACTGTTGAAAATTTCATGATCAGATATGTTACGGAAATGAAAAAGGGTCATACTTTATAAGATTCAATAAAGGATGATATAAAAGAAAGGTCAAGCAAATTAATTATGGTTTAATCCTAATAGCTAAGTAGTTGGACTTGAACCATCAATATTCCTAAAGGGTCTTCGATGTGAGAGAATATATTTTCCTCCTGAAAAGTGACCTTGGCAACCTGAAAATCCCATATTTGATACAAGAGTGTTTTAAATTTGTCTTGGAAAGTATGGGCTCTGAGGAATCATTTTAACACATGAAAAGCCCAAATTAAATTCCCTTTGAATATGTGGTATTTCATGATTCCAATGAAGTGAAAAAATATTGAATGAATTATTGGACAAATTTAACCCTCTATCCTTCATCATGCCTTAGCCTTTCTCCATTTTTGAAAAGCTAAGGATACTTTTGTAAATTCGTCATATATTTCCAGTAATATTTTACCATTAACTAAATATATACTCAGTAAAATTATTTAATATTTTCGGTAATATTTATGCCTACAAAATAACTTTTTTATACCATTACCTGTAAACTCAATTTCTCATCATATTCCAGTAAATCATGATTCTCGGATACAGAAATTTCTCTTCTATCAAACACCCGCTAAGAGACTTGGAAATATATTTCTGTCAGGTAACACGTCTATAAATAAACGATTAAGCCAGTAAGGACACACATTTTATACTCTCTCTTAACTGTCACTGTGCATATACCGCAATCTTTGACTATATCATCATTATTATAGTGCACAATGATCCATTGATCTCTAAGTTATCTTCCCCACGATCCCTAAGTTACCTTCCCCACACATGCTTGAAATAGGACACAAAGATCCAATATAAATATATCAATTATTAGATTGGACATCTCTGTCATCACGACAGAACAAGATAAATTATATTTTAATTTGGATATATCCACCCACTTTTGAAAGAAAAACATTCACAATATTTGTTGTTTTAAAAATCAATGAAACAAACCCCCAAGTGTATCTCAATTGGCAACTGAGCTCCCAAGGGTTTGCTTGTGTCAGCGGTTCAAACCCTGCCTCAAGCAATTTTTGGAAAATCATTGGGGGCCAGAGGAGGAAAGTGTCTCCTTCTCGGTTGGGGGATTAGTCTCATCCTTCCTCCGGTAGCGAAACTCAATGCACCCACTGTTCCAATGAGAGGCTAGCCTACAGGGCCGTACCTCCGTTTTATACCAAAAAAAAAAATCAATGAAACATCAATTATATTTACATCTTACTTTTGATATTAATGAATGGAAAAGAAGTTTAGAAGAGTGAAATCATATTTTAATTATGTTCTAATATTTACTATATATGAATCGATATTATTTAATGAAGTTTGTAGTTTTTGTGAAACTATCTTATATGACAATAATAATAAAACATTTAATCCAGTTTTTTTTTTTTTTTACATGAAGAGGGCGTAGCCAATTTAATTCAGTTTTAATGTAAAATGGTTTTGCAGTTGCATCGGATAATATGTTATCACACTATTTAATAAATTTGACATCGTAAACAATTATGATTATAGTCATATTCGTTAAATGATATGTTTACCGATTATTGAATATGAATAGATTTTTTTACACTAATGATACAATAAAATTTAGGGTAATGTATCTCTTATGTGACAGAGACCATTGTTTTCCGTAGACAAAAAATAATGGGCTCCACCTCTGTTAAATTTTCTCTTTCTATTCTCTATGGGCCATGCTTGTAAATTGTGTCCGTAGCCGAAGATTTGTAAATTTACATTAATAGAAGAATTATAAACCCCTAAAATTTAACTCAAAATAATAAAGTAAGTCTTTTTTTTTTTTTGGTATTAAAGTAAGTGGTTTTCCACACCAAAAAAAAAGTAAGTGGTTTTAATTAGTTTCAATTTTAGGGTGCGTTTGTTTCAGTTTTTTCTTTAAAAAAAAACGATTTATGATATAATTTTTGTAGAAGTTACCGCTTTTAGCTCTTAAAAATATCAAGACAAATTTTATATTTTTTTTATAAAAATATAAAAATTACTTAAACATGTTCCTTAACTTTAAAAGCCCCCATTTTAAAGAAAATAAAAACAAATAAATTAACTCTTAAATTACTTTCTCTATTTTTGTCATGCAAGTAAGGTATGTATCAAAATAATTAATTTTTGGTATGCTTTTTGGAAAGAAAATAATTTTTTTATTTCTATACTTAAAAAGAATTTCTGAGAAAAGAATATGTGTTTGATAACCCAACTTATTTATATATCTAAATAGAGAGTGTATATTTAATAAATAATATTTTTAATAAATAATATGTATTTAAGGGATTTGATTTTCTTATGTTGCATGAGAATTCAATTCTCATGTTGTGACTCAATTAGTGGTGGGCCCCATATTTATTAAAAAAAAGAAAAAGAAAAGAAAAACTTTGCACTCAAAGTGAAGGGTGACTAACATGAGAGTTGAATTCTCATGCAACATGAGAAAATATTTTCCCTGTATTTAATGCTGATAACATATTATACAATTTTTATCAAATATTTTTTTAATTTCATTTTATTTCTCAAATTAAAAATAAAGAAGAAAATTGAAAATGGCATCCGTAAAACCAGACGGTCAAAGGGATGCTTTTTTTCCTCACATGGGTGATAATTTTAATTTATAACTTGTAGGTTTTTCTGTCTTTGGCCAGTTTATATTGTTTAAGAAGCTCCACGAATTGATCTTGTACAGAGTAGGTTTTGATCACAATCAGTACCTAACAAATAGCATGTGAGATCAAATTTGAGACTTGGACGTGTCAAATTGTTTTAGCCACGGCACCAAACAGTACTTGTAATAAATCAAATGTTAAAAGCAACAAGGATTCGTCGTGGTAAGAGATTTATTTCGTTTGTATTGAGTTATGTGTTTAATTTCTATTAATTCATTCAAAAATTAAATAAATCAAATGCTAAAATTCATTGTCCCAATACAACAACGTATATATAAATCGTATTTAAGTTAGGGATTAATATTTTTCATATAAAATATAAATAATTTTATCTTGTACATTTATATAAAAGTAGATTAATTTTTTTTTCTCTTTTCTTTTTTCAGAAAACTTTACCCGCCATTTTCATATAAGTGTGGAAGATAAAGGTATTTGAGAAATATTAAACCCTTCTAAGCTGTAATATATGATTTAACTTAGACCAACAAACAATGTGCATATTTATGTACCTTAATGCCATTTATGTTATAATGTGCAATTATCTTTTTGACTTTGTTCTCCCAAAGTCCCAATCCACCTATTCTCAAATCTAAAATTTGATCGCATGACATGCTGAGATTAGATAGATCGCGATGCTGCAGCGTGCTGTGTAACACCCGAGACGAAATTGCCACACTTGTTTGTGAATGTGATTGACTTTTGACTTTTATTGCACCGCTTCAAAATGCACGTGCTTTAATGCAAATTATATATAAAATATGGGTTTGTTTTTTTCTGATGTTACTTCAGATAATTTTATCTCATGTTCATCAAAACTAAGTCGTTTTGGGACGAAAATCATAGTATTTTTATAATTTTAATTTATTTCAGGGTTATAATAGTCTTTATCACTCTAATTTTTTAATTTTCCAACCCCAAAATGATGACTTTTCGATGAATATTAGATAAAGTTATCTAAAGTAACATCGGAAACTTTTTTCCCATAAAATAAATGTTTTAATTTAATAAAAGGACCAAATGATAACAGTTCATTTGATGCATGGGAGATGAGCGGTGAGAGCATGTGTTTAGTCCTTCGTAGTATCATAATTAAGAGGACTATAATCAAACTAAATCAGACTAATCGCAAAGCCATAAATTCATGGAATATTTCCAAAAAAAAATTAATAAAAGAAGATGATCGATTTTTATTTTAATTAATTTTTTTTAAACTATAGCTAACCATATTGGTTAAGCAATTAAAAACTATAGGAAGTAGATATAAGTTATAAAATTATGTTCTTCACCTGAAAAGAACATCGTAAAAAAAAAATTATATCGCAAGAAATAAATAGTTTTTTTAAAATATGACATATATTTTCCTCAAACTTTAAAATAATATCATTTTAAGATTATACAAGAATATTTTAATTTATCTCATGTGACATAATTTTTTCTTTAAAAAATAAGGAATCATATCACATCCAGGATTCGATGAAATAGGAAATTGAGACAGTATTTTGTATATATATAATTATTTTGAATATATTAACTATTTCTTTCTTTTTTTCGATCGCCTGATTGACTATTTTACCTCTCTTTTAAAATCAAAGGAAAAGTTCAAATACCCCTTATGATTTACCTTTAAATCACTTACCCTACTGTATTATTATTTTTTTATCATTTACCCCATGTTTTCCATCCAAGTCCTTAACAACAGAGTTAAAACATTATCAATATGCCTATAAAAAAATTAAATAAAAATATATATATGAAATGCCAAAGGCATCAAACATGGTTAGTTTGCAATGAGAAGAAAATAATAAGAATAATAGATTATGGAACTCAAACTATATAATTCAACAATGGTAGAAGAGTATGGGTTAGTAGATGTCATAGAACAAAAAGTGAGCACAAAATCTATCCCAATACAAAGAGCTCTTGTTGTCTTTTAATATTTATAAAGAATTGTATAGTGACAAGATTAAGTGTTTTTTATTTTTAAAAACAAAATTTTTTGATTAGAAACTAAACTACTTTTTTTCCTGCTTGGCCGTTGTCTGTGCAGAAGTAGATTAATTACTATATAATTATTCTAAAATTGTATAATTGGTATTGGACACTTTTTTGTAAATCTCTAGTGTTGGCTTTTGTCATCCGGCTCATTTCAACATAAAAATATGGTATAAATTCATCAAGTAAATATTCAGTTTTTGCCTTTGGCATTTGGTTATTTTTTTGTGTAAATTTTATCTTATTGCAATTGTTTTTAAATAACAGAAGATTCATTGTTGCACACATCTTATGCTTGATGCTTCTGTTATCAGTCATGTGGAACAATCATTTTCTTATCTCAATTTGTGGATTATGAGTGTGACAATACATATGTATATAAAGCATGAGCATTTACATTAATTAGCATAACTCAAACACAGCACACATACCCAATCTAAGAATATGAGCGAAAACAATTTTGGAGATGTATTTGAATATACTAATTCTAGAAAATAAATTTCATCAAAGAGAAGATAAGAACTAAAATTTATTACCCTATTACAATAATTTTACAAATTTTGTATGAAACTGAAGAAATTTGAATAAAACATTTTTTTTAAATATATGTTAACTATATATCTTCACTTATATTAGTTATGTTTTTTCATCAAGTTTGCTACGATTTTGAACGTGACTACAACTCATTTTTTTAATGGTTTGGTCAGATTTTAGTTAAACAGGAGCATATTAGTATATAATTTAAGAAGAATGACAAATTAATATATAATTTGAGAAAATGGATAAAATAAGAATTTTAAAGGAGGAGTAAAATGGTCAATCAACCAAAAATGTCATAACATATACATGATTAAAATGAGGGAGGGGTTATATTAATAAACTTACAAACTACACTAAAATTGATTAGTCAGCCTTCAATTAAAAATGTCTGACTAGTCGGACTTAGTGAGTTTTTTTTTTTTTTTTTTTGTCAAAATAACTCTTCCCTTAAAATAATATGCATCATACTCACTTACAAATTGATATATACATATATACATATATATATATATATATATATATATTGTAAAATATGTTTTTAGTAAGAAAAATAAGTATTTTATAAAAATAAAATATAGAGTATAACATGTGCTATTTAAGAGTAGGTAAGATTCCGTCGATTTTAAAGAATTTTATTTGGAATATGTTAGGTAAGTCTTTATTAATAAATTTTCTCACGTGACGATGAAACGTGGAAGTGCTTTTGAGTAATATATTAGTTATGTGAAATAAAAAATTATCTAATTTAAATACTCGAATAAAAAATTATGACTTTTTGAGATTTTACATTAATAAAATTATCTAATTTAAATACTCGAATAAAAAATTATGATTTTTTGAGATTTTACATTAATAAAATTGGCTATGGTAATGGATTATGCCGTTTGGCATACCCGTATAAGTTCTCCAAAGAGTTGCCACACTCACCTGAAAAAAAAATGTGAGTTCCGCTGGGAAGAGGATGTGGGACTCAAATCCACTAGCCCTGCAGAACTTGAAGACCTCTATTAATAAAATATGTTAACTAAATACTAAATTGGTACATTAACTGTTTAAAGAGGCCTTTTGCGTGAAAGAGCCAGAAAATTTTTGGATATACCTAACCCGCTCCGTACTCAGTAAAAAATAATTTTCGCTTGATGCAGCCAAGTTGAGGTTTCTACATCTCAGCCAAACATACAAACAAATTTTGTGCCTTACTATATCCAAATTGAATTCGACAGCATATACATAACATGCAACGCAAACATAGACGAAAGTGGGGACTTAATTATGACAGGTTTGGATATTGTGGTATGTAGATCCCACTCACTCCTTACATGCAAATTTCAGCCTGTATTCTCTTTCTTTTTCTGAAGGGAAATGAATGAATGGATCGGAAGCTAGCCCAATCATATCTACTAAATATTACTAAAAGACTGTTGTAGTGCATGTTGTGCACGTGTCTTATACGATACCATAAATTCTAATGTGCACTATAATACTATATATATTTAGATTGGTGAGAGCCGCACACCGACTTCCATACCAAAGCCGAAGTTAGTAATTAAGTATTATTACTAACTGCATCTGTATTTTTCTGAATGATGCTGATGAATCATGAACTCCTTGTGGCTGCAAAAATGTTTTAGGGAGCATGTTAATCTTCTTTGTCCTGCTTTTGTGTATCATGATGAAACCAAGTGGATACTTAGTGGATTTTTTTTTTAAAAAGTGCATCTTGTATATGGTTTGGTGGGCAGATCTCAATTTGTTGCTGCCGAATCTAGTCAAAAGAAAATTTTGGAGGTCTTGGAAAGTGAAAAACTAAAAACTCTTTCAAGGAAAGGATTGATTAGAAATATTTGACATTGTGCATAAAGCTAATATTGACATCTTTGAATTCTTGGTTATTTTATATTATAAGTTTGTGCTTGTTTTGTTTTGAATTCGGTTACCAATATTTTGTAATTTTTTTTTTTTTTGGTAAATACATGGGGCATTGCCCCACGAAACAGACAAAACGAAACAAAAGAAAACAAACAATAACAGGAAAAAGCAAGACAGAAAGAAAACTAAAAACCATCGACTCAGAAGAAACAAACTCAGCATCTTGCAGCTGGAGTGATGACTCCCAGATCCAGCATATCAGCAGTAAGAAGATTAAGTAGCTCACTGTGAGGGGATGTAATAGTGGATAAACCAAAAGGATCATCCATTGCTTTCTTCGCTAGCCAGTCCGCACAATGATTACAGGTCCTAGAAATATGCTTCAACAAGACAGACCAATCCTTATTGAGAGCAGCTCGAATCTTAGTTACCAGAGGTAGCTTTCGAGTGTCATTACCAGTCATGGTAAGAAGGCCAATGACTTGAGCAGAATCTGATTCAAGAATAATTTTCTTCCAACCAGATTTCCAAGCAAACTCCAACCCATGTAAAATAGCCCAGAGTTCAGCTTGCAAAGGGGAGCAGGAACCAATAAAGATAGAGAAACCAGAAACCCAATTTCCCTCCCAGTCTCTCAATAATCCCCCACATGCAGCTCTCTCATTAGAAACTGCACCATCAACATTTAATTTTAAAGAACCTTGAGTTGGAGCAATCCAGGCAGGGGAGGATCTGATAGGGGATATATAGGATCAACTTTTGTTAACCATTTTTTGTTACAGCACCTTAACTCTCCAATTGATTCAGCAATACAAGGAGAAGGGTCTTCAGGTATCTTTACAAAGCCTTCATGAAGCTCTTTATTTCTCCAATACCATAAGAAATTACAAACGGTAAAGAAAAAGTCCCTCCAGTCCTTGGCATGGGTATTCTTTATATTCAAATTGAGGATAATCCACTCTTTGGAACAGCTTGAGGTGAAAAAACCAGGAGGAAGAGGATGCAACAAAGGTATTAGCCAGACCTTTTTAGCTTTATTACAGTCTCTAAAAGCATGGAGCAGAGTCTCCGCTAGGTCAGGACAAGAGGGGCAGCTATTAGAGGAATCACTCCATTTGCTGATATAGTCTTTAGTTAGCATCCTACCATGGAGCATTTTCCACAAAAGAAGCTTAAGTCTCTCTTTCCCTTTCCAACTCCATATCCGGTCCCAGCAGCTATCACTAGAGAGGGAGTTAGGACAGGTCAGATTTCTATAAGCCGATTTAACTATAGACTGACCTGGAAGCAAATTTCTCCAGCTAACACAATCCTCTCCTGCTTCCCCATCAGGATGAGGAATAGCCATAATCTGGTTTACTACACTTTCATTAAAATGGTTAAAGAGAAAGTGCGTATTCCATCCCTCTCCTGAAGAGAAGGTATTATGGTTTATTTTGAGATCAACAGTCTCAGCTGAAGGAGGAACAATTGCTAACGAAATTAAGCTAGTGTTGAGACCAGCCCAATCATCCTTCCAGAAATCAACCTTCTTCCCATTATCAATCTGCCAAGAGATGTTACTTAACATATCTGGCCAGACTTTGCATAAACTTTTCCATAAATGAGAATCATACGGTTTAGAAGAAACCTCCTTTAACAACTCTTTATTTCTTCCATATTTAGCCACTAGCACTTGAGCCCACAGGTGGTCAGGGGATTGAATTAACTTCCAGGCACATTTTTGCAGGAAAGCTTCATTTTGCTTTCTAAGATTGAGGATCCCCAAACCACCTTGCTTTTTGTCCATCTGGAGCTGCTCCCACCTTACCGCATGGTGATTCCTATGATTATCAGTGTCTCCCCAAATAAAACTCCTTTGAATTCTTTCTATCTCATCACATATGCCCTTTGGGAGAAGGCTATTCTGCATATGAAACATAGGAATAGCTGAAATGAATGATTTAGCTAATGTCACTCTCCCTGCCATAGACAAGCAGCTCTTTTTCCAGCCCTGGAGTCTCCCATTTACTCTGTCCATGATCTCTCCATAATGTAGTTTATTTATTCTTCCATGCTTCATTCTATAGCCCAGGTATCTGCCAACATTCCTAGTATGAGCAAAGCCACTTATCTCCACAATAGAATTAGCCAGCTTAGAAGAAACATTCTTAGAGAAGAAAATGTTTGATTTGGGGTAACTAACCTTTTGCCCTGACATGTCACCGAAGATTGCAAGACAGTTCAGAATAGTCTTGATCTGATTGATGCTAGCTTCACCGAAAAGAAGCAAATCATCTGCAAAAAGCAGGTGAGATATAATTGGACCACCTTTTCCAGCTTTCATGGGCTTCCACTCCTCTCTATTAATGCAGTCAGCAATTAAATGAGACAGCTTCTCCATACACAGAACAAAAATATAGGGAGATATGGGGTCCCCTTGTCTAAGGCCTCTGCTAGGAGAAATTCTGCCTGACTTAGCACCATTCCAAAGGATTTCCAGCTCAGTAGTAGAGATGCAATGCATGATGAGATTCACAAATTGATCAGGAAGACTAATCTCCTTAAGCACTTTATGGATGAAACTCCAGGACATACGATCATAGGCTTTTTCGAGATCAATCTTTATAGTAAAAAAGCACCGCTTACCTTTCATTCTATTCATAGAATGAACCATCTCCCGAGCAATAACAATATTGTCTTGAATTTGCCTATTGGGAACGAAGCTGACTTGGTGAGGGGAGATTAGCTTGTTTAGAATGGGTTTCAGCTTCCCAACAATAATTTTACTGATACCTTTATATAACACTGAGCAAAGAGCTATAGGCCGAAATTGAGAAATTCTTTCAGGTTTAGCAAGTTTTGGAATTAAGACAAGTAAGGTTTTATTGAGATCCCTAACATCACCTGGATTCTTCCAGATATGAGAGGCACACTCTACCACTTGCTTCTTCAGGAGATCCCAATTTTTTTGGAAGAAAAGAGCTGGGAATCCATCAGGGCCAGGAGCTTTTTTATGGAAAAAAAAGCCTCCTTAATCATAAAATCAGTTATGGGCTCATTAATCAACTTCAGATCAGATTCAACAAGGCCAGGCCAGTTAACACTAGTGACAGCCCAAGGTCTATTACAGTTTTCTTCTGCGAACAGGTTATTGAAAAACCCTAAAATAAGCTTCTTCAGATTTCCTTCTTCTCTAACAGGATGACCTTCATCATTTTTTAATTCTAGGATCTTATTCCTAGCCCTCCTGATGATAGTAGTCGTATGATAAAATCTAGTGTTCCGATCTCCATCTTTTATCTAGTTGCATCTAGCTTTTTGAAACCAAAGAGCTTCTTCTTGATCCAACACTCGGTTCAGTTCTTCCTGGAGGGCCTTATCTAGGTCTGAGTTAAACACTCTTTTATATGATCTTTGAATTCTTCACTTAAATTGTACTTTTAAAATTATTAGATATAAAATAATTCATAAATTTACACACAGTACCTATTTGGTTTATTGCAAATTAAATTCACAGTTCCCAAATGGGTTAGTACATTAACAATGTTCGTCTGGGGTGATATTTTAGGTGTTCAAAATCAATTGTGTTCGGTAGAATTGAATTTGAGAGAAGCGATCATTTATAGATTTTCCGTTAATAAGAAGAATTGATTCTAAGCGTGCGATCCACCAATTTTTTTTTTTTAAACATACTTATATTTACACTTTTAAAGTAATTAACTTGTACTTTCCTAACAAAATAAATTTTTATAAAAGAATTTTTAAAAGCACATAAATCAGAGTCCTTTAAATTAATACGGAGGATAATACGTACTGAAAACATTTTTCATTTTAAAGGACATAATTTCGTGTCATTTTAGATGAAATGATATCATTTTGGTGCATATTTGAAGATATTTTACATTCACTATCTTCCATAAAATTAGGAAGAGAGAGAAAGTGAAGGAAAAAGAATAAAAAAAATCTCTAAATATGCACTAAAAAAGTCATTTCATATAAGATGACATAAAATTAGTCCTCTAAATGAAAAATATTTTTTTCAATACATAAACCTATATATCATGTATTAAAAAATTCCATTATAGTCAATAAAAAAAATTCCACTATATTTATTTAGAACAATAAAACCGACAAGAGATGAACTTTAAATCATTTAACCACAGAAGTTTTTGATACCATACAACTAATTCTTTAAAAAATTTAAATTATTAAATGAAGAGATATATAAATTATTTTTATATTTATGTTTCAAACATTTATCTTTCGTGTTTGTTGGGAAAATTAGCTAGGGCCGCATTTGTTTTTTAGCAGTTAATGGGGAAGCTTCTTGTGATCTGCAACGGATTGCATAGATAGGTTCCTAATCAAAATCAAGGAAGTAAAAACGATCACGGATTTCAAACCTCACATGTTTGGTTTGAAGAAGATTGGAAACAATGGCGGATTTAGGGGAGGGTAATGATGAGTGGTCGTTTTTTACTTAAACTTTGATTTTTGAGGGATGTTATACCTACGATCTTTATTTTTACAACCTCTTACAACTATATCTTAATACCGTTGATTTTCGCCAACCAATGGTTATCATTTATTGTAAATTAATAATTAATTAAAAAGTTTTATATGCGAAAATAATAACTGTTGATTGGTGGAAATCAACGGTGTTAAGATATGATTGTAAGAGGTTATAAAAAAAAGAAATTGTAAGTATAATCTTCCTCTTGATTTTTATATTATTATAGGAAAAAGTGTTTGTCATTTTAAATGATATAAAATTATGTCAGAGATAGACACAAAATAATATTTTTTATTTAAAATTTAAATTAAAAAAAATTATCCACTTTCTCTCCCATGATTTCCATTCTATCTGTCTATCTATCTCCTAAAATGACATAATTTATATCATTTAAAAAGACAAACATCAAACACATTATTATATGTATAAAATAATATTTTTAATAATAATAAAATTTTAGTATTAGTAGTTAGTTCTTTTCTAAAATATATTTGTGATAGTTAACCCCTTTCATTCATTCATTTTAGTAATATTTGTAACTCTAATATTTTATTTGTGTGTCTCATCGTAAAAAAATTTAAATGATCTGTTATATGATCGGAATAAAAGGTTTCAAATTAATCTCGTCCTTATTTCAAAATATTTTAAATTAAGGGGAGGAAATGAGAGACTATTATGTAATTCTGATTAAAAAAATTCTCTAATTAGAGTAAAATCCCTTTTTCAATTCTTGAAAACTACATTTATTATTCATTTACTTTTTAAGGAATTAATTTTAATAATTTGATCCCTTAAGCTTATCTAATAAAATTAGTCCATTTGAGTCTAATGTCATTAACAGAAAAATGCTAGCCTACGAGATGTCATGCGACTCATGTCAACATCTCTATTGTTGATTATCATTTTTGTTTTTCAATGGTATTAGCTTGAACCACACGTGCAAACGAAATCATTGAGAAACTGAAGTTTGAGGAGTAAAACCGATAATTATTGATTTAAGCGTTAAAAAATTTATTTTTCTTAATTAAAGGTCTAGAATTCAAACATAGGGTCTAATCATATTCGAACCGGATTAAGTTATATTATCAATACTAGAGAAATAAAAAAAAAGTTAGAGAAGTAAATTTTTTAAATTAATTTCTTAAAATAATAAATTAACAATAAAAATATGTTTTAAAGACTCAAAGTTTTACTCTTTTGATTTCATGACAAATTTAAAGGTTTTCTTTTTCTTTTTTCAATTTGAAAGATCATAAGCACCAAAACAAAAAAGATGAAGTTTATTACAATTAATAGTTGTGGTTAACACATAAATAAAGCAGGATGAAGAAGATTACCACAAAAACAAAGAAGGTTAAAGGAGAAGTTTTTAATTTACACAACAAAGGATGAATATATGTTTATTTCTATGAGCATACAAGGATGCGCTGTGCTTAAGAGCGTTACAACAACAACAACCAGTTATCAAAGTCTTATCCCATAAGGTATAAATTAGAGGCCAAATAATTTAAACAATAATACGCACAGGCACGGACAAAAAATATTATTTCTTGAGATAATTTGTATTATGAAACATATGAAAAATTGAGCGAGACCTACAAAGAACAAAAGAAAGAAGGAAAATAAGTGAGCCCACCTATTTTTTTTTTTTTTGTATGTTGCATAAGATGTCTCATGCAATGAGGATGGTTCTTTTAATTCCAAAGTAAGATTTAGAAGTCTTACTTTCCATTTCAGTTATTGATAAATGAAAATTAATTGTTGTCATTTGTAATGTAATTAATAATGAATTAATTATTATGACTTCATAAACTATAGCCGATAGATGGACGGAAAACAACGGTTAAAATGGAGTATAAGATTTGTAAGTTTTACTTTGGAGTCAAAATATCCCTCTTATATATATATAAAATCATTTTTTTACAGCGCTTTACGTACAACAATGACAGGTGTATGATTATGATTCTCCATATTTAATGTTTTCATCTTTTGTATGATTATGATTCCCCACATTTAATACTTTCACGCATACATATGGTAAATATTTGACTGTTGCACGTACAACAGTTGCAAAATTATAAACTATATATATATATATATATATATATATATATATATATATATATATATATATATATATACACATATATATATAGGATTTGATTTTCTCATGTTGCATGAGAATTCAACTCTCATGTTGTGACTCAACTAGTGGTGGGCCCCACATTTATTAAAAAAGAAAAAGTAAAAAAAAAATTGCACACAAATCGCAGAGTCACAACATGAGAATTGAATTCTCATGTAACACGAGAAAATGTTTTTCCTGTATATATATAGGAAAAAAATATTTGTACAACCACTTTAGATAAAGTTATCTATAGTTACCACAAAACTATGTCATATTGATTAATGAAGGGTGTTTCAGTAAAATGTATATGAAAAAAAATTACAGAAACACCCTTTATTAATTAATTAACCTAAATTTACAAAAACACCCTTCATTAATAAAAAAGATGTAGTTTTTGGGATAATTGTAAATAACCTCATCTAAAGTGACAGTAGAAATATTTATCCAATATATATATATATATATATATATATATATATATATATATAGGGAAAAACATTTATCCGACAAATTGAGATAAGTTTATCTCCAGTTACCCTAAAATTACGTCGTTTTGTTTATTTATTTCTTTATATTAATTGATTCATCCTTAAATGGTCATGATTCTCTTCTTCTCTCTCTTCCTTTATCACCATTATCAATATTTGTACGATTTTGATTTAGTAGCCGGAGATAAAATTATCTCAAGCAGCTTGAGAAACGATAAGCATATATATATATATATATATATATATATATATATATATATATATATATATATAAGATTAATTTATACCGGTGTAAAAATAATAAGTATTATGACAAATCTTAAGCAGTAATTTACATTCATTTAAAGGATATAATTTGGGTCATTTTTATTAATTAATTATTAGTCCTCAATAAATTATAACAGTTAGATGCATGAGAATCAACAATTAAAATTTGACGCAAGACTTATTATTTTTATACAAATGTAAGTTGATCCTGCCCCATACATATATATATATATATATATATATATATATATATATATATATTTATGGTTTCGATTTTCTCATGCAATAAGAGATATGCATCTCATGCTATAGACACATCTTTTACGTGGAGGTCACATCTATTAAGAATGAAAGAAAGAAAATACTGCATGAAAATTGAAGGATCACTAATAATAGAGAACAACTCTTCTAAATCATAAAAAAATATTTACGAAATGAAAATATTTACGAACTTTGTTAAAGAACATGAAGTAAAATAAATGAGGAAATAGGAGAAAACAGTGAATCATGTAAGATTGAGGATAGGCCTGAGTACAGCCACATTACAAATGAGTAACCTCAACAGACCAATTGGGCCAGAACCAATGAAACCCAACAAAGAACCCAACCCATGAAACATGTCTGCGACCCAGATGAAAATGAAGAAATCACAGAAGATGAACATCAAACAGGTGGGGAATGTGAGGATGCGAGTAAGAGTGAGGTCACATTAGAAATAGGGTTGGGTTCAATTAAGCATCACCGTCCACATGGCGATGAAAACTATGCAGCTTGCTTAGTAGTATACGTGGTAAGGCAAATTGACAACTTAAAAGAGAGGTAGAGAAGCATAAAATCAATAAGAAACAATGAATGAATGAAAAAAAGCTTTGTGTGATTTGTCAACTTAAATAACAGACACACACAACACAAACCCACGAATATAGCTATAACTATAAATCTTCCTTAATTTCTCCGCCCATTTTCCCTCTTATAAATAAATTCCTAAGCTTTTTCTCTTATTACACTTCATTTCCATCATTCTTGGGTTTATCAAATGGCTACCCTTTTTCAGGCCACCCAATTGTCTGTCTCCAACTCCTTTGACTCCAACAAGTTCCCTCTTCCTTCACATAGATCCCTCTCAGGTAGAGTAATTTATTTTTGGATACTAGTTTTTGAGTCACTGACTGGTCTTTGATTTTGGGTTTGCTGTTTTAAGTTAATGGGGTTCTAGGAATCTAAATAAATTTGGTATTTTGATCCCAATTTATGTTATTTTTCTTTTGATTAACTAGTTTCCTTTTCAGGGATAGTGTATTGACTTTAAATTTTGTTCCTTTCATTTTGTGTGCAATCTTTGATTGATTCAGAGAGGAAAGCTAGCGTGTTTGTTGTCAGATCTGATTCAAGGGTGAGCCAGGTCCTGAACACAGGAGCTCGTAAGCATGAATTGTTGGTGACTAATGCAGTTGCAGTAAGTTCTCTCATCACTCCCTTTCCATTCCCCTTTTTTTTGCAGTTTGGTTTGGGATCAATGGGATATGATTTGCATTGTGTCATCAAGTTTGTAAATTGTGTTTGTTGTTGTTTATAGACAAAGGGAGGCAGTTCTGTGGCTTCTACATCAAAACCTGGGTATGTCTCTTTCTGCAATCACTTGCTGATAGATTGACCTGTTTATGTGATTTAGTGTAAATCAATGTCTCTATTCCAGTCTTCTTTCTAAAATTATTTGTAAAAGTAATCTAATATGGTCTTTTCTACAAACACTTGGGCTATGCTTGGTTGGGGAGTGGTAATGGCAACGTATTTGAACACAATAGAATCTATGTACGTTCGCAATTTCCACTTTTCCATAGTCACTCCAATCAATCATAGCGTTATAATGTTCTTGGTATAGATGAAAACGAAAGCATTGAAAACAAGGGAAAGCCGAAACATTGAAACTTAACTTCCTTACTTGTGGATGAGTAAAGAATGTGGGGAACTCGCTACCGCTTCATCTCATCATCAGCACATTTTATAAATGAGATTAAAGTAGGTCCAGATTATAGTTACAATGTAATTAATTAATTTAGTTTATTGGTATCAAACCTCACTACTTTTTTTTGGAAACTGATTCTAATTACCTCTTTGAGGCGAATCAGAACCCCCCGGTATCCCCACGGGTTCGACGCTTTGAGCCGCCTATGGGACTAATCCAGAGTTCGGGTGCGAGTCCAAGGATTATTGGGTGGGATTTTCAGAACAGTCAATACATGATTGGTTGAAGTTGCTGAAAACATGCTTTGGCATTTTTATTTTTATTTTTTTGTCTTTTATTGGCTTTACTGGTTTTAAGAGTTATGACCAATAACGACGGAAATGACCAGATATGCATTTTATTCTTAGGCATGAACTTCTCCTTTTTGAAGCCCTACGTGAAGGTTTGGAAGAAGAAATGGACAGGGATCCTTGTGTATGTGTCATAGGTGAAGATGTAGGTCACTATGGAGGATCTTACAAGGTGTCCAGAGGCCTGGCCACAAAGTTTGGTGACCTCAGAGTTTTGGACACTCCTATTGCTGAGAACTCCTTCACAGGCATGGGCATTGGAGCTGCCATGACTGGTCTGAGGCCAATTGTTGAGGGCATGAACATGGGATTTCTACTTTTGGCATTTAACCAGATATCTAACAATTGTGGCATGCTCCATTACACTTCTGGTGGCCAGTTTAAAATACCAATTGTCATTCGTGGGCCTGGTGGAGTTGGGCGGCAACTTGGAGCAGAGCACTCACAGCGACTAGAGTCGTATTTTCAGTCAATCCCTGGAATTCAGATGGTGGCTTGCTCAACCCCTTACAATGCCAAGGGCTTGATGAAAGCTGCAATACGAAGTGATAACCCTGTGATACTTTTTGAGCATGTTTTGCTTTATAACCTCAAGGAGAGAATTCCAGATGAAGAGTATGTATTGTCACTTGAAGAAGCTGAGATGGTTAGGCCTGGGGAGCATGTCACCATATTAACCTATTCCAGGATGAGGTATCATGTCATGCAAGCTGCCAAGACATTGGTGAACAAGGGGTATGACCCTGAAGTAATTGATATCAGGTCTTTGAAACCATTTGATCTTTACACAATTGGGAATTCAGTGAAGAAGACACATCGTGTGCTAATTGTAGAAGAGTGCATGAGGACAGGTGGAATTGGTGCTAGCCTCACAGCTGCTATTACTGAAAATTTCCATGACTATTTGGATGCTCCTATCATATGTTTGTCCTCTCAAGATGTGCCTACCCCATATGCTGGAACATTGGAGGAATGGACAGTGGTTCAACCTGCTCAGATTGTGACAGCAGTTGAGCAGCTTTGCCAGTGATTACTACAAAAACACGTGCAATTAGGATATGCTTGTTAAATTAAGCTAGAACCATCATCGCGATTTTATCTTTTGCCTCCTTTTATGTCACCTCTAAATCCCTATATTGTAATATCTGATATCCTTTACAATTTTTTTTTGAAGAATATTTAGAACTGTTAACCCAATCCAAGGCTTTCTTAGTTGGTGTAACTGCATTTTATGTAGTGTGTAAGATTTTGGTTAAGTCCTATAAAAGGGGAGGTATTTGTAATCGATGCTGAAGCCATCAAATGTCTGTTATAGGCCTTGTTCATTTTGAATTCACTTGGATGGGTGAAATAGTTTGTTTTCTTGGATTTTGAATATGTTCTGTTCTACTCGTGTTACCCGATTTCTGAGTACCTTTGTATTATAATTCGAAGATATATTTTAGTTATGGAATTGTGTGTGTTTGCATGCATGGCCTGTCCCAAGTCAGGATAAAGAAAGAGGGTTGGTGTTAGGTGTAGCGACCGTAAAAGTAGCTATATTTATGAGATATATTCTTATGATTCTGCTATTGCTGAATATCCACCTGCACAAACATGATCAAATTGCTGATTTTTTTTTGTATTCATGTAATATCTTTACGTATTTATTATTCTAATGGTAGCCAAAGGACATTCAGTAGATGCTATTACTCTTGAACTTTTCCTTCCACTTCTAGCGTTTCAACGATTATATGCATGAAAGTTTCATCATTAATACGTATTAAGTGTCTATTGCATAGCTCAATGTTCCTCACGAATGCATAATAAAAACAACCATGGAAGAAAAAGAGAGTTGTGTGAGAATTGAGGGAGTTTGCCTTGTAGTGGTGTCATAGGGATCAAATGGTGGGGTGGGTCGTTGTGTGAAGCCCATTTCAGTATACGTCCGAGTACAAGGCCATTGGACTTTATATCTATAGCAAGGATGTTGCTTATGATAAAGTGGATGACAGATTTTGAGATCCATTATTGATGTTATTGATAGTAAGTGGAGGTGGCACTGAATTTTTTTGATCTCTGGGTGTAGCCTAGGGATCCTTGCATATTGAGCTACACCCTTTCTCCTAGTTGCCAATACAATTCAGTAAAGTGGAACAGTACTAGTGAATCAATCTTCAATGTTTTTTACATTCCCCCCCCCCCCCCCCCCCCCTTGTAATATAAAATATGGGTTTTATATTTCTCATGTTACATGAGAATTGAAATCTCATATTGTAGAGATAAAAAACATGTGGGACCCATGTGTTAGAAAAAATTAGATATAGTACCCATGTCAGCATGGAAATCGAAGGGTGTGTAGGAAAGTTTGAATTCTCATGTTAAATGAGAAATATAAAATCCATAAAATATTTAAAAGAGATTCGAAATATGAACCAAAACTATCATGAAGACCAGTACTAAGATATCAGCAAATGACGGTGAAAGTGGATAGTTGAGAATATATTTTGGGAAATGGCTTATTGCATGTGCCAGGTAATTATTTGACTGAAAGTAGGTCCAACTCCGACAATATTCTTTTTACCATTTCATTTGTTGCAGCATTAATTGAATGTCAGCTCGACAAAATTTGGAGTAATCTAATCAAACAGTTCTAAAAACACAGTAAGTCACTGTGAACTGAGATCATGTCAAACTTGGAGAGTACCACGAAAACGGACATCGCTTGGCAATGGTAGTGTGTTAATATTAATATAGTATGAATCTTCATCACGCAATAAGAGATCAAGCCCAAAAGTTACAAGCAGATATAAGGGATCAAAATAAAAAATCTAAAGTTGCAAATTTTACTGCTAATATTTTGTTATGTGTGTTTTAGTGAATACTGTCGCTCAATTTTTGTTTCTGAGAAGTAGTTCATCATGATTTTAGATAGAAATCATGTAGGTTGGATTAACTTCCGTTTTTTTCCGTTTCAGTCAGGTGGGTCCGGGGAAGCATCCATGGGCTAAATTGGTAAAATACTCTAAGTGGATCCGACGCTATGTCACAACCCAAAATTTTAAGACATTGGATTCATGGGTCCTTCTACTTATATACTTACTTTTCACTTAGCCTATTACTAACTAATGTGAGACTCATCACACTTGAATATCTCAACAATCTCCCATTCAAGTGTGAAACCCAATATTAATATGCTCTCCCTCAACCGAGTATCCTAGGGCCTAAGTACTCAACCCGCCTCCTAGCCAATCACTAGGCTATCTCGAACCCACCGACTCTGATACCACTGTCAGGCGAGTCCAGGAGAAGTCCAGGGGACCATCACCAATGGACTAAGTTAGGTAAAAAGTTTTGGTTTTGAATTATTTGATGTTATGTTTAAAAATTTGTTTTTATATGGTCAAAAACCCACTATAGTTTCTATGGTATAGGACGAGTCCTGAATAAGCCATAAGGTTGTTTCTTGTAATTGAGACTCACTATTTGGCTTTGATATAGTCCTCTATATAGAAATACTATTTGGCTTTGATATATGTTTTCTCTTAAAGGAAATTTTTGTTTCCTACTAGTTACTCATGACATAAGTGGGTTTCACCTTAATTTTTTTTTTCTCTGTACTATTTTGTAGACCCCACTTATACCATGAGTCATTAATAGAAATCTTTTTCCCTTTAAAAGGAGAAAATATTTTCCCATTGTATTAAGGTGCTTTGTAAGTTGATCTTGGGTAAGTTTGCCTTAATGTGGGGAACATGACTTATGTCACACAAGAACTTATGTTGCTCAACTTTCTAATACAATATTATTATTGAGATTAATGTTTCTCATATTATAAAAGATAAAATTATCTATTATACATAAAAAAAGTGTGTGGGACCCATATAAGGCCATGTCTAGAGAAGAGAGAGAAAAAAAAAAATGGACCCATACACTTTTATATATGTATGAGATAAAATTATTTACTAGAACATAAGAAACACTAATCTCATTATTATTATTATTATTATTATTATTATTATTATTATTATTATTATATGTGAAGGTGACCGAGTCTAACTTAAAAAGCTTCTTGTCTGCAACAATAATTGCAACTATAGGTTGGGTATAGCTCATACTTCGTATGTTGATGATGACCCTAGTTGTCAGGGTCAGCAGAAAGGAAACTGGGGTCCCGCTCCTAGGTGACTGGGTATGGTTAGGTACTGTTGTGGGCCTATGTTTTATTGTAATTTTCTTAGCAGTTTGCGCTTGTGCCCATGAATAGCTGCTGTTAGGGTTTTCTAATCCTATTTATATTTGCCTTGTAAATCGAGTGACTAGTAACGAGTGACGGCGAGGTGAATATAGTACAGACAAGCTGGACGTAGTCTAATTTGGATGAATTAAGTAAATCATTGTGTCTATTCTCTCTCTATTTTTTTCTTTTCTGTTTTCGATTTATGTATTGTCGATTTCCAACACTATGCCGGTGATCGGTGAAGTTTAATATACAGCCACTTATGAATGAAATTCAGAAAAGAACAGAGTTACACAATAAAAATAAAATCTGGGAGATTGTCATATATATATTCTTCATGTTCTCCTCCTGTCGGGGTTTTCTCTTAGAAAGAAAAAGTTGATTTTCTTGTTTCTTTGGTGGCACTGATCAATATAGTCCTTTTTTATTTGAATATCAACAAACTGAATTCCAACATAAAGGGACGACAAGAAAATAAAATTTTTAAAGCTACATATGAAGAGAACATTTATATATAATATATTGCAGCAAAACCTGAGTCTGATTCCAGGTCATGGCGGAGACATGCTTATACATGTTGTCGTGGATTTTTGTAAATGTGCATGTATGTGGTCTAAAAATAATTGGAGAATTGCTGATTTTATAATGTAACTCCGGGAAAAGGTAATTAATATGCCTGGTTGTTCAGGTCCACTAGGAACAAATCTTGGATACCACGGATGTGCTTATATTCTCTATCCAAAAAGGAAAAAATATTTGGGATATAAATTAAATATAAATAAAAATTAAAAGTTGGATTGGGAGAAAACTTTTCACTTTTAGACTAAAGAAATACTCATTTGGATACTAAAGTTTTCGGACCACTAGTGGCTAAGTAAGCAACTGAAATTTTAGTTAATATTTCCGCGCCAAGATCCCAACATTGCTACCCTTTTCCAATTTATTGGTTAACTGTTTTCCTCTAAGTGGGAAAATACCTAATATACTATTGTAATTCTTACATTCGATTAATAACATAGGGGTTTACATCTATCATGTCACATGACACCAACAATTTTCCTACACACACAATATTTTGTGGGGCCCACACTTTCTAAAGCAACCAAAAAAAAAAATTAATGCACGTAAAACGAATCTCTATAACATTACACAATCATTTTTCCTACAACATAACTCTTATAAAACCCAAGAACATAATATATGTGCTGACACATTTTTTCGGAATTTTTTTTGTTAATATTATACATATATATTTTTAAAAATATATAATTTGTAATTTTATTTTGAATGAAAATCTTATACACACCTCAATATAACAATAATCCTAAATATTATCAGGCGGGTCAGGGGGAAGCCCATGGCGGGGGACTATCACCAATACATCAAGTGGGTCCGACACCACATCTCAACCCAAAATCTTAAGGCATTGGGTTTATGTGAAACCCAACATTGATAGGCTCCCCCTCAACCGAGTACCCTGAGCCCAAGTACTTAGCTCACCTCCTAGCCAATCACATGACTAGCTCGAGCACAACCCGACTTTGATACCACTGTCAGGCGAGTCCAGGGGAAGCCCATGATGGGGGACCACCACCAATGGGTCAAGCTACTCCAAGTATACCAAGTGGGTCTGACACCACATCTCAACCCAAAACCTTAACGTTCATGGATCCATCCACTTATATACTCTTCACTTAACCTATTACCAACAAATATGAGACCGATCACATTTGAATATCCCATCAAATATACCCTCGCTAAGTGGACATTCAAATCTAACCACGTGAAAAAAATGAAGGAATAATATCTTAAATGTGATTTGAGTTGGCAGTACATGTTTGATTTGATATGCCTTTTGGATAACTATTCACATCGATGCAGTGTCGTTTGGCAAATGTGTTTCATTCTCAGCCACAAATATAGTTTAATAAGTAAATTGTCTTCCACATTTTGATATGAAAGAGTAAGGTGAGTTCTAAGGCGTGTTATGATTCACTGCCTGGGAGAAATGTAGTGCATTTTTGTTATTGAATTTGGGTATCCTATATTTGTTATATGATGTGATCATCTTATTTTAAAACCATGATTTTCGTCTATCAAAAAAAAAAAAAAAAAAAACCATGATTTTCAGTGTTAGAAATGACTTTTGTATAAGTGGCATTTTCTTTTTGTTTAAAAAGCATTTGCACAACTAGGCTGAAATTGAAGTAAAATATATACCAACGTCATATGGTATTGACCAGTAGGTACAGAATAGTAAATACTCCAACAAAAGAGGATCAAATATCAATTAATTTTCAAGGCTGCAAATATACTTCATGATGTTTAGGTTCATGACTACTCTAACCACCATATTAAAAGAATTGCTAATCAAGCATTTATTCTGTTCCATGCAGAACCACGTGTTTGAGCCGGCAGCAACAGGATTTCGACCTAGATCTTTGAGTTCCTGCTCTCTCTCTCTCTCTCTCTTAAGTCTCTTCTATTAGCAAGGGTTATGGTACACAGCTAGTTGACTCGCAGAAGGTAATGCATGAATATATTACTAGAGTTCTTTATCATGTAACTTTATAAATAAGAAAAAAATAAAAAATTATCGGCTTCAAGCAGAGAATCCTTTAAGATAGGATTTGTCTCCTTTCTTGTCCTTGTGTAGCTCTAAAGTTAATTAGTCGTTATGCGGAAAACATGTGGTTTCCATTTTGTTGACTTAATGCTGGGTTATTCAAGTGTTCTGAGTTTTATATTGGTTAATAGGATTAAGCGAAGAATATATAAGTAGAATGAATAATGAATCAAATGTCTTAAGATTTTAGATTAAAATGTGATGTTGGACTCATTTGCTACAATTAATGTAATTTAGTCCATTGATCGATGGTGATCCACCGTCACAACTTACAAGTTTTCCATGAATCCGACCTACACTTACAAAAGTATGCATCAAGATATTATTCTTCTGTATTTTTTCTCAAGTAATATGTCAAAATCCAGTTAATTTTTTCATTGTTTTATTTATCTTCCATATACTCGGTGGCGGAGCCAAGTGCATGGTAGGTGTGGCCTCGCCCCGGTTAAATTTTAACAAATTATATTTATTATATATAATTATATGATTATATATAATTTGGTCTGTGTTAAAATTATAATTTGGTCTGGGCTATAATTTATAATTTTGCTCTATCTAAAGCTTAAAATATTTTTGATAAGAAATTTGGGTAAGTTGCATTGAATTATGTGTTTAATTTTCACTTGTATAAATTTTTTTTAGTAAAATTAAAAAATACTTAATAAAATTATAATTCTTCTTAGTATTGCCTGCTCAGGTGCTCTGTATTTAATATAATTTAAATGGGAAGGGTTATATTTACAAAGATTTTATTTACAAAATATACTATGTACTCCCGAAAGTACACTAGGTTACATTATGTATTTCCGAGAGTATATAATATAATTTGAAAAAACTTGTAAAAAATTTGTAAATGGGTCATTCCCAATTTTAAATATATTATGATATGAACTAACTAAAACTAAGAAAAATAAATACATATATAATTTTTTTTGACCCGCCTCAAATTTGAGCCCGGTTCCGCGAGAGCATATACTCATGTTCATTTGAAGTTTCAATTTTCTTGACTCTTCTCTTGTCGTTTACAGGGTATGATTGAAAGCAATTTGGTCACATCATGCTTAGACACATTTAAATGGAATACAAAAGAAAATGCAATAACAAGAAGAAAAATTTGACAATTTTACGATATAATGATTAAAATAAGAAAGCTACTAGAAGGGGTTAATGAAATATAGTTCGTCTAAGAAGCCGAATATTCAAATTTCAAACTTCCTTTGTGCCAAATAAAAGCAAGAAATATTAATTTGTACTGTTCACTTACATGTGATTAATTCTGTGTACATGATAAATCAATTATAGCAAAAAACAAGCAATCGTATTCAACAAATTATTATGAGTTGACAGGTATTGGTGCTTGTTTCTATTTATTGAAAGTCAAAATGGGCGAAAAGTTGGTAATTGTCTCTATCGGTATATTATATAATTCAAGCATGAGTAACATTAAGCCACTTGATGAAACATGCTTCAGACAGCTTTCAATAAGTTTTGTTTCTATTCATGTGTGTGTCTCATTAATGAACATGTGCTGTGGATTCTCTAGAAAATGGAACAACCCTATGCAGCCATAGGGATTTTGTTTAAAAACATGACAAGCAGGGATGTTATAAATATAAAACATCTAAAGAATGATGCTATTGCTAGCCTGATTAGGCCTACAACATTAGAAAGAATGGCCCATAGATCTCGATGCCTAACTTTGCATCAAAATCCCATGTGGAAAATTCATGGAATCGTATGGCAAGCTGGCTTTAGATATTTGGATGATTAAATATGATATGCTATGTTCCTTGTTGCACTGATAAGCTACCACGTGTTACTTAATTCCCTTTGTCTTTTGTCACAGAATCTGCTTATTGGATTCTCGAATTCTCTCTTCTTTGTTAAAATTGCACTTAAAAGAAGTTCATTTGTCATGAAAAAAAATAAAATTAGAGTGACTAATTTGTGTCTTATATCATTTATAATCTTTCTATAGGACAAGCGTCGTGATACTGGTTGTAGGTTGTAGCTAAAATCGCAACGGCAAGCTATAGGAAGATTTATGGGAGCACTGTTAGACAGCTAAACTAGAGTTTTTATAAAAAAATAAAAATTAATTAATATATAATTGGTAACGTGACAAATCATTAATTCATAATATTTATGTAAAAAATCAATTTAATCCAAAAGTTTAAGTTATTGGGCGAGACTACATTGATTGGTTTTATATTTTTCTAACAAGTTCCTTCACACGAAAGCTCATTAGACTTTAAAAGTGGATAATGCATCATGCTTAACCTATCTGTGATAAGAAACTCAATAACATTTAATTATTTTTATTAATAGAATGAGGGTAGTAAGAATTGAACTCATAACCACTTAATAGTTTGAATTTTTAGACGAGATAATTGTTTATATTGTATCAAAGTCTCTATGATCACGGCATCATGAGTTTGATCCTCGTCACATTTCACTTTCTAGTGAAATTAAGTTAGCATAAGGTAGAACAAGAAAAATGGACTTATGCAATATCACGCTTCAGGCCCAAAGAACTATTGCATGAGAGAGCATATTAAAGAGATATACTAACTATAAAATTATTGATAAGCCTTCACTTAACAACTTAAGCTTTTAATAGTATTATATATATATATATATATATATATATATATATATATATATATATATAATAGAAACACCTATAGAAAAATACATTATGTGCATTTTTCTCATGATATGATAAAATTGATATACAAGGCCTCTATTTAGAGGCAAGCACCTCCCTCAATTTTATTGGGCACCATTAATCATGCCAACCATGTCTTATTCAAAGTCAAAATTAGCCAACTATATCTACTTTAATATCTCACTCAAAGTAAAAAGTGTCTTTATCTTTTTTCTTTCCTCCCCCCCTTGTTGACATTACAATCTCTCACTTAAATTTACATTTTGTGAAATTTCAAAAAATTTCTTTTGTTGTCTGTTTTTTTTGGACCATGAGAGGACGTATACCATATCAACTTATCAGCGTTATTGAGCTACTACTTGCTTTGTTTGTGAGTAAAAGACTATATTTCTTGCAACTACAAGGACTTTCACTATGTTGTTTGTGTCCGTGTTTTTTCTTTCATTAGCCTTTGAATTCAAATTGCTTCCTTGTATACTGAGATAGCTAACATGTATTTAATTTTTGTAGTGGATAGAGTAACAGTCTGCAATTTGCACAACCAACTTACTCCTCCTCCTACACGTGCAAACATATATCTTGTAATAAATTTTCTTTTATCAATGTCACTTGTAAAATCTAGATTAACATATATATATTTCTGCTAATAAACTCTTATCTTCCAAAACATAATGCAGCTCCTGCTTCCTGTTAGTATCTATTTTCACCTAATTAAGTGATGATTTTTCTAACATCTTTTGGGCTGATGTTGTATGAGTGTAGGTAAAAGTGGGCTGAATTTGAAGGAGTGAGCCCAATCGGTAAAAAGGGTAGAAAAAATGGTTTTTAACTTTTTACTTATATTTTTACCTTTCTTTCTCTCAGGAACTGACATGTGGCTACCGGTTAAAAAGAGAAGATAAGGTGAGGTGGTGATGCTACAACCGTTGATATTACTTTGATCGGATGAATAGGAGAAAGTGTCAAGAAAATCAAGAAAAGGGAAAGTGAAATCTGATAAAAAAGAAGAACGCACAGAGGAGAGACACTTTACCTTTTGGAGAGAAAATTTTAGTTTGAGCGTTTTGAGTTTCCTGTTGTAATTAGATCTGTACTTTGAGAGTTTCATTTTCTTAGTTTTCTTCTGCACAAAGGAGATCGTGGCTCTCGAAGGGATTCCTGAAGTCGCGATTGTGCCGCGTTTTCAAAGTTTAAGACTTTCGGTTCTTGAAGCATTTTAATAGCTTTTTCCTTTTGAATCAGTGAAGAACATCTTGGTCTGTATTTCTACTCTTTAAGCTTTCTTTCTTTCTCTTATAAATCATGTTTTCTTTCATCTCAGATTGTATTTTCGTTTTATTTTTCAACATGCATAGCTAAATCTCTTTTCTGGAATCTTGATGGAGATGATGAGTACCCTTTTATGATTCGGTCTGCATGCATGTATGTTTGATGTTTGAGATCCATGGGAATGGACAAGATCTTGCATGAACTTGTGTTGGGAAACTCAAGTTCATGATTTTATTCATTCAAGTTCCTTAGATTAGGAATAATCTAAGGAAGAACCGTACTTCAACTTTTTCTTAAAGTGATTTCTACTCTTAAGGGATTAAGGTGAATCATTTAACACACTAGATTTGGGAAAGTTTAGTGTGGTTTTAAAAGAAGTCAGATTCGGTCGAATATACATGCTGTAGCATCTAGAGTGCGTGATTGCACATCTTTAGGGAAAAGTCATCGAAGTCAGGATTCTGGATTTTCTGATAATTGTTTTTACCGTTATAAATAAACCCTTTTCAGTTCCTACAAAGTTACAAAAGATCAGAATTTTACAAATCAATTTAAGATAAAGAAGTTCTTAAAGAAACCAATTCTTCCGTTCCCAGAGAACGACAACCCTCTTTCTTTTTAAGAAAATACTACCCAACAAATGGCGCCGTTGCCGGGGAGCGGTGCATGATTTAGTTTCTTTTTAAAGTTCTTTGATCTAATTTCTTGATTTTGTTATTCTGTTCTTTCTCTAACCTTCTAACAAAATTTGAGTTCTTTGAACTCTTGTAAGATCACTGATTCTGAAGTTATCAGTGAAAAGTACACCATGGCAGATGATAACAGCTCGATTCATGGGAACAATGAAAATGGTAATGAGAATGCCATAGTCACTGTAACTGAGGAGCTGCCCGTAATGGAGTATGCAATCCCATCTCTTGATGGAGTGATACCAGGCATAGTCCAGCCACCATTGCAAGCAAATTTCGATTTGAAACCAGCAATGGTGCAGCTCCTTCAATCAATCACCCAGTATCATGGACTGCCCCATGAGGATCCACACAGGCACATCACCAAGTTTATGAAGATCTCTGACACCTTCTCCATCCCTGGTGTTTCCAATGAAGCCATGAGGATGAAACTCTTCCCTTATTCCTTGGGAGGAGCAGCAGAAGACTGGATAGAAAATCTACCGTCTAACTCCATTTCTACATGGAAGGAGCTGGGAGAATCATTTTTGATGAAGTTCTTTCCTCCAACGATGGTGTGTGACTTGCGCGACAACATTACTGGTTTCAGGCAATGTACTGAAGAATCTCTTCATGAGGCCTGGACCAGATACAAGAGAATGTTAAGGAAATGTCCAACTCATGGACTACCTAACTGGGCAATTATCCAAATTTTCTACAGAGGATTAACCTTGCAAGGGAGATCGAATTTGGACTCCACTGCTGGAGGGGCTTTCTTGCTCAAAAAGTATACAGAGGCTTACAACATTCTTGAAGTGATCAGCCTGAACAGCTCTCAATGGCCATTTGATAGAGAAGATCCACCAAAGAGGGTTGCTGGCATTCATGAAGTGTCAGAAAATACCTCTATGGCAGCTGAGCTTGCCTCTTTGAACAACACAGTGAAGAATCTCACTAAGGTGGTAGTGGATTCTAAGAGCTGTCCTGAACCTTTGCAGATAGCTGCAACTGCAGTTATTTGTTCCTTATGCTATGGGCCTCATATTTTTGAGGAATGCCCTAATAACCCCACATCAGTTTTGTATGTGGGGGATTTCAATCGTGGTTATAACAACCGAAATCAATTCAATCAACCTAGATGGCAGAATCAAGGTGGCCAATTTGCCCAGAATCATGGCACTCAATTTGTGCAAAATCAAGGAGGTCAGTTTGTCCAAAACCAAGGTGGAGGATATAATCAGAATGTTGGAAATAGACCACCTGGACAAAACTTCCAAGGAGGACAGCAATCTTTTCAACCAAAGATGCCATTCCCTCCTGGATTCAGCCAATCCTTCCCTGCTGACCAGAAAAATCAAGGGGGGCAGAATCTCGCCCACCTCTTGAGCAATGGATGAAAGAGTATGCTGCAAAGAATGACCATGCTGTTCAAAATCAAGCAGCAGTGCTTCAAAGTCACAGTGCTATTTTGAAAAGCATTGAGACACAAATAGGTCAACTTGCAGCAGCACTTAGTGGAAGACAAATGGGAGCACTCCCCAGTGATACAGAAATCCCACGCAGGGATGGAAAAGAAACATGTAATGCTCTCAAATTAAGGAATGGCAGAGAAGTAGATCAACCAGAACCAGTCATAAGACCCTCAACCTTGAGGAAGATGATGGATAAAGAAGGTCAGTCAGAGGATGACACAGCTGAAGTGTCCATTCCTCTTGAAAATAACCAAGAGGCAGAGAACAATTTTGAAGCAGGAAAGACAGAGCAGAACCACAGGGAACCAGAAAAACCTGTGCAAAATAAAGGGGCTGTTCAACCACCCTTTAAAGCAAAACATATCCCTTTTCCTCAAAGACTCCATAAGCAACACCAAGAGCAGAACTTCAAGCGATTCCTGGATGTTCTGAAGCAGTTACAGATAAACATACCCTTTGTGGAAGCACTCCAGAACATGCCAAATTATGTGAAGTTCATGAAGGACATTCTTTCAAAGAAGAGGAGGCTTGAAGAGTATGAAACAGTAGCATTAACAAAGGAATGCAGCAGCTATGTCTCCAATAAACTACCTCAGAAATTGGAAGATCCAGGTACTTTTACAATCCCTTGTACTATAGGAGATAAATATATTGGTAGAGCCTTGTGTGATTTAGGCTCTAGCATAAATTTAATGCCTACTTCTATCTTCAAAACTCTTGGAATGACAGCCACTCCAACCACTGTCACCCTCCAATTAGCCGATAAAACTCTTGCATTCCCTGATGGAAAAATAGAAAACATCTTGGTCAAGGTTGACAGATTTATTTTTCCAGCAGATTTCATAATCTTGGATTGTGAAGTTGATGAGAATGTGCCTATCATAGTGGGTAGGCCATTCTTAGCCACAGGGGGTGCCATAATTGATGTTAAAAAAGGAGAGCTAACTATGAGGGTGAATGAGGAAAAGATCACATTTAATGTGCTTAAGGCAATGAATTTTATTGATGAAGATATGGATGACTGTTCTGCAATATCTGTTTTGGATCACATTGTAGCTGACTGTTCTTTGTTAAAGAATGAATTTAACAATTCTGAATCAAAGTTGTTGGATGAACATAATGTTGAAAATATAGAGGAAAGTGAGTTTGTCTTAGCTATAGAACCTAAATCAACAAGGTTCTTTGGGGATAAACAATTTGAATCTTTAGGACTGCATGAAAGAGCCTCTAAACCTTTAAAACCATCCACTGTTGAACCACCCAAGCTAGAACTGAAGGATCTGCCCAACCACCTTAGATATGCTTTCTTAGGAGAGGACCAAACTCTTCCAGTAATTGTATCCTCTGCTCTGAATGTTTCAGAGGAGGAACAACTCTTAAAAATCCTTAGAATGCATAAGAAAGCTATTGGTTGGACCATGGCTGATATAAGAGGTATTAGCCCCTCATTTTGTATGCATAAGATTAGGTTGTTGGATGAAAACAATAGTTCGATTGAACCTCAAAGAAGGCTGAATCCAGCCATGAAAGAGGTGGTTAAAAAGGAGGTCATAAAATGGTTAGATGCTGGTGTTATCTATCCAATCTGTGATAGTCATTGGGTGAGTCCTCTACATTGTGTCCCAAAAAAAGGAGGGATTACAGTAGTTTTAAATGAGGACAATGAACTCATACCCACTAGGACAGTCACAGGATGGAGGATTTGTCAAGACTATAGAAAACTGAATGCAGCAACTAAAAAGGACCATTTTCCTCTACCTTTCATAGATCAGATGCTTGATAAACTTGCTGGCCAGGAGTACTATTGCTTCTTAGATGGGTATTCTGGTTATAACCAAATCCCATTAGCCCCAGAAGACCAACATAAGACCACCTTCACATGCCCTTATGGCACCTTTGCCTTTAGGAGGATGCCTTTTGGGCTGTGTAATGCCCCTGCAACCTTCCAAAGATGCATGACAGCCATCTTCAATGACATGATTGAAGATTTTGTAGAAGTCTTTATGGATGACTTCTCTGTATTTGGAGACTCCTTTGAGACATGTTTGCTTAATCTGTCAAAGGTGTTACATAGGTGTGAAGAGACCAATTTAGTGTTAAATTGGGAAAAGTGTCATTTCATGGTTAAAGAAGGGATAGTGTTAGGCCACAAGGTGTCTAAATCTGGCTTGGAAGTAGACAAAGCAAAAGTTTCTGTCATTGAGAAATTACCTCCCCCTAGAGATGTCAAAGGTATAAGGAGTTTCCTTGGCCATGCTGGCTTCTATAGGAGGTTTATAAAAGACTTCTCCAAGGTAGCCAAACCACTAAGCAGTTTACTTGAAATTAGTAAACCATTCTTGTTCGATGAACACTGCCTTGCTGCTTTTGAAGAGCTGAAGAAAAAGCTGATAACTGCCCCTGTGATTGTTGCACCAGATTGGTCATTACCATTTGAGGTAATGACTGATGCTAGTGAGTGGGCATTAGGTGCTGTTTTGGGACAGCGTAAAAATAAAATCTTCCATTCCATCTATTATGCAAGTAAAGTCTTGCAAGGTGCTCAATTAAATTACACAGTTACAGAAAAAGAACTCCTTGCTGTGATTTTTGCTTTTGAAAAGTTTAGGAGTTACTTGTTTGGAGCCAAGATAATTGTGCACACTGATCACTCTGCAATTAAATATCTAATGGAAAAGAAGGATAGCAAACCTAGGCTGATTAGATGGATGTTACTCCTTCAAGAATTCCAAGTGCAAATTGTGGATAGGAGTGGCACCCAAAATCAGATAGCTGACCATTTATCTAGGCTTAAGTTAGAGGAGAATGAGCAAGACTTAGAGCCAATCAGGGACATGTTCCCTGATGAGACCTTGTTAGCTATTCAATCTATACATGCCCCTTGGTATGCTGATTTTGCAAATTATTTGGCTGTTGGATTGATAAATGAGGAATTTAATTCCCATCAAAAAAAGAAATTTCTCCATGATTCTAAATTTTATTTCTGGGATGATCCCTATCTGTTCAAGAGGTGTGCTGACCAAATCCTTAGAAAATGTGTCCCTGAATGTGAACAAGAGGGAATTCTAAGTAGCTGCCACAGCTCCCCCTATGGAGGACATTATGGTGGAGTAAGGACAGCTGCTAAGGTCCTGGAGGCTGGTTTTTATTGGCCAAGCTTGTTCAAGGATGCTTACACATTTGCCAAAAATTGTGATAGATGCCAAAGAACTGGGAACATCACTAGAAGGAATGAAATGCCACTCAATCCAATTCTTGAGGTTGAGGTGTTTGATGTTTGGGGAATAGACTTCATGGGTCCTTTCCCCACCTCTAATGGCAATCGGTACATCTTAGTTGCTATTGATTATGTGTCCAAATGGGTAGAAGCAATTGCATCTCCCAACAATGAAACCAAGACTGTGTGTAAGTTTCTTAAAAGCTACATTTTCACCAGATTTGGTACACCGAGATGTGTGATTAGTGATGGAGGGGGCCATTTCATTAGTAAACAGTTTGAGAACCTTCTCACCAAATATGGTGTTAAGCATAGGGTTGCTACACCCTACCACCCTCAAACTAGTGGCCAAGTAGAGGTGACAAACAGAGAAATTAAAAAGATTTTGGAAAAAGTTGTGGGACCTTCAAGGAAGGACTGGTCTTTGAAATTGGAAGACTCCCTTTGGGCATACAGGACTGCTTATAGAACACCCATAGGATGCTCACCATACAGATTGATCTTTGGGAAAGCATGTCACCTGCCCTTGGAGTTGGAGTACAAGGCCTATTGGGCTCTTGCTAAGCTCAATATGGACTACAAACTCTCTGCTGAAAATAGGCTATTGCAGCTTAATAACTTGGATGAGTTCAAGCAAAACTCTTATGAAAATGCTAAGCTTTATAAGGAAAAAATGAAAAGATGGCATGACAATCAGATTCAGGAGAGAAATTTAGAACCAGGACAACAGGTCCTTCTCTTTAATTCTAGACTTAAACTGTTCCCTGGCAAATTGAAATCACGTTGGTCAGGACCATTTAAAATTGTTGAAGTCTTTCCACATGGAGCAGCAGAGATCATCTCTGAGAAAGATGGGAGAAAATTCAAAGTGAATGGGCAAAGATTAAAAATTTATCATGGTGAACCTTTAGTCAGAGACAAGGCCATTGTCCCTTTGGCTGAACCCTCTGCAACTTAATCCTCTTTGGTTGATAGTTAGATTAGGTAGTCGAGTCAGTCTTAGTGTTAGAATTTAGGAAGTTTATTCGTGGTTAGGATTTTGATTACATTGTTTATCTTCTGTGTCCTCTTGTTGCAATTGATCACTGAGAAAAGAGAGGGAAGAAAAGAGCGATTTAGGAACCTGGTGCATAATCTGAAGCAAAAATTGAAAATGAAAGGAATATTCAAAGTTTTTAAGTTTGGGGTATTTGTGCTAAGTGTTGAATGGGACCAAATGAGTCCATCTTGTTTTTTTTGAAGGAAAGTGAGAAATGGGCTTGCATCCCTCGCTAGCCCAAGAAAAGAAAAGAAAAGAAAAAAAAAAAAAAAAAACAAATGGGCTTGCGTCCCTCACCAGCCCACATAAACACAGCCCACATGTACCTCTCCTTTAAAGCTGATGCGCATGGACTCCCATTGGGCCGCTTCCATAAGCTGTAAGCCCAATGGGTTCGCACTTTTGTCCTCTTTAAAAAAAAAAATTAACAACAAAACAAAAAAATAATAAAAAGGAGAAGGGGGTAAAAAAGGGGTTTCTGACATAAATAAATGATGTCTATCCCTATTGCAGCCACCGCCATTTTCACCCTCTCCTCTTCTCTCACCGACACCGAAACCTGTCAATCTTCTCCCTGTCCTGTCTCTTTATCTCCTCATCCCATCATCATCTTCACTCACCTATCGATTGAACTACCAAAGAGAACAACATGAGCTGTAGCCATGTGATGCTCCGTACTTGAGCTGTACATTTTTTCCGCCTTGGGATTTGTGTTGCTGCGTTCGTCAGTCCCCAGATCTCTGCATATTTTTCAATGGCCCCACAAACCCGTCAAAGAACCAGGGCTGCCGAGCTAAAAGGAAAAGGAGCAGCTCGATCTTCAAGCTCTTCTTCTGTGTCTTCGTCTCCAACTTCGGTATGGGCTGAAGCGCGGATGCAAAACATGCTCGAGCAGAACCTTGAGATTTCTTATGAACGAGGCTTCGATCTGGAGAATCCAGGGGCCCTTACCAAGATCTTCGTTGAGCGGTACGTCACTCGTCAAGAGTGGCAGTTCTTCGCCCAGCAACAGTCCATCCAGGTACCTGTTGCCCTTGTTCGCGAGTTTCTTGCGAATTTCCCCGACTCTGACAAACCGACTTCGGTTACTGTCAGAGGGGTTGAAGTTCCGATTATCCCTTCTGCCATCAAAGAAGCCTGCGGCTTCACATTCGAAGGAGAAGGAGATCTCTACTTCCTCACATATGCCAATAAGCATATTGAGAGAACAAGGAATCTCGTTGCAGAGACTTTGTTCAACGAGATCGGACGAAAATGGACAGATAATAAAATTAATCACAAGTTCACCTGCAAGGAGGCCCAAGTTTGGGGTACCTTTGTGAGAGCTCGGCTCTTACCAGTCGGCCATGTGCATTCGGTGACCTGGAAGCAAGCAGTAGCCATCTACTGCATTCTGGCTGACATTCCTTTCCATGCCGAGGACCTTCTGTATGAGAGCCTGTGCACTCAAGCCCTAACACTCAAGGGCATTTTTCAATTCCCTTGCCTTGTGAAGTTGTTGTGTGACCAAGCTGGTGTGCCCCCCTCTGATGAAGACTCTCTGTTGGTTCCCTTCCCCACGTCTCCATTTGACGAGAAGTGTTTAGCTAGGATTGTAAAAAGGGTGCAACGTTTGTACAAGAAGGACTTTCCTGTTCCCTCTCGTACTGGGAATCCGTCAGCACTGGAGGAGGAAGTAGCCCAACTTCAAGCCACTGTCCATTCTCAACAAGAGCAACTCATAAACCAAAAGGGGCAGATTTTTAAACTCCACCAGTTCAACCGAGACCTTATGCAGTACCTGATGGCGGCTAAGAAGAGGGACGCCTCCACTTTTGGGGAAACCTTCCCACATGAGGAGTATCCAGAGATACCTATCTCCTTAATTCAGGACCCCTTCACAGGACCCTCCACTGCACGAGCAAAAGCTGGTCAACATGCTCACCTGGATATGGAAGGTCCACCAGAAGAAAGATAGCTCAAATTGGCAAAGACCATTTTTATGGTCTCTCAGGTTTCATGATCCTACACTCTTTAAATTACAATCTCAGTTCCCATATGTTATTGTTTAATATTCAGATATTTCCTGTGTAACCCCTGTTTTAATTGCTGTGAGGACACAGCTGATTTTTAAGTTTGGGGTGGGTACACATGGTGTACATGCTAAAAAAACTAAAAAAGAGAGAAAATTTTTGAAAATTTTGAATATTTGAGTTTAGACAACTTTGTTTCTCTAATTTATTTATGCATGGCAGCCATTAATTTTAACTTGGTAATGTTTACCACTGTGATGTCTTGTCATATTAGTATTCAATTTCAGTCTGATTTGTTAATTAAGCACACATCAACTGTGTTACCTTCCATATGATCTTGCACACATCAGTTTTACTCAATGCTTAAACTATTGAATTTATACCTTGGTAAGGAATTTGAACCTAAACATTTGATTTTTCTTGCTGAGTGGTCATTCTGCATTGGTGCTCTTAACTTAAAAAAAAATAAATCCTAGGCAATTGGTTAGTACATTTCCACATGATAAAGGCATTTGTTTCTGATTAAAAAGCCTAGAGCCAAATAGCCAACCTTGTATTTCAATTAAATCCTTTGCAACCCTATTTGAGCCTAAGCCTTTTCTTTCTTGATATATAACCTGTATAGTAGCAGCCAAATTCCATTTCCTACCCTATTTTGGAAGCCTTAATATCTAGTTGATTTTCCTTAGGCTAAAAAGACTTGAACAACAAAGGATGGTAGGAAGAAGCCAGCAAAAAATACTGGTTGTAAAGAAGAGAGAAGGCTGTAAAAAATAAAAAGAAAAAGAAAGGGAATCATCAAAAGAGAAGAAAAGAAGAAATAACCCTTAGTGGCAAAACAATAAGAAAAAGGGGTGTAAAAAAATTAGAAGGATAAAAGTAATGGATGCAAGAGATAGAATT
>JAVKPL010012029.1:27500-35000 GCA_032173675.1 Gastrolobium villosum | reverse complement strand
TGCTCCCCCAATATATGTGTATATATATAATAGCCTTACATGCAGTTGCCAGTTTCGTTCAACTAGATACCTTTTTTCTGAGGAGGAAGACGTCCAAATTCGGACCTAGAAATTGAATTCCGGTATGATTTTTTGCATGCATGCTTGGAAAAACCATATCTTACTGTTCCCAAAGTTTCATGATTTTTCCGAGTGGGATTAATTTATTATTAATTTTTCAAGAGGCGTAATTTGAGAAAATCTGAAAAAAAATGGAAAATCGTACCCAGGCATCGAATTTTGATCTGGTTTTTTGCAAGCATCCATGCTTAAACAGATCCCCCACCCCACCCCCCTCCCTCCAAGTTTCATCGGATTTCATGGAAGGATTGATTTCTAATGAATTTTTGGAGCGGATGATGCCTGCTCCCCCCATATGTAATAGGCTTATATGCATTTGCCAATTTTGCACAAGTAGACCACTTTTTTTGCGAGGAGGAAGAAGGCCCAATTTGTAGAGGGTGGCCATCCGATCAAGACTAACCAGAGAATCGTTACGCCCACCCTATTTTTGCCAAATTCCATCGTTTAGACCACTTTTTCGGGGCCTGAAATATTTTTTATCGATCCCTGAACAGGCGAAAATTGAGAAAATCCGAAAAAATGGAAAAGCATACCCCGGCATCGAATTTTGATCTGGTTTCTTTGCAGGCGTCCATACTTAAATATATCCAACATCCCATCCAAGTTTCATTGGATTTCGTGGAGAATTTCTTCATTGATCTGAATAACATAACTCCACACATAACAGCCTCATTACTTTATAACTGACTCATTAATCATTGATATGAATAACATAACTCCACACATAACAACCTCATTACTTTATAACTGACTCATTAATATCAATCAATGAATAACATAACTCCACACATGACAGCCTCATTACTCCACACATAACAGCCTCATTACTTTATAACTGACTCATTAATATCAATCAATGAATAACATAACTCCACACATAACAGCCTCATTACTTTATAACTAACTCATTAATATCATCCAAGTTTCATCCCGCATCGCAATCCTCTTCATTGATCTGAATAACATAACTCCACACGTAACAGCCTCATTACTTTATAACTGACTCATTAATCATTGATATGAATAACATAACTCCACACATAACAGCCTCATTACTTTATAACTAACTCATTAATATCATCCAAGTTTCATCCCGCATCGCAATCCTCTTCATTGATCTGAATAACATAACTCCACACGTAACAGCCTCATTACTTTATAACTGACTCATTAATCATTGATATGAATAACATAACTCCACACATAACAGCCTCATTACTTTATAACTAACTCATTAATATCATCCAAGTTTCATCCCGCATCGCAATCCTCTTCATTGATCTGAATAACATAACTCCACACGTAACAGCCTCATTACTTTATAACTGACTCATTAATCATTGATATGAATAACATAACTCCACACATAACAGCCTCATTACTTTATAACTAACTCATTAATATCATCCAAGTTTCATCCCGCATCGCAATCCTCTTCATTGATCTGAATAACATAACTCCACACGTAACAGCCTCATTACTTTATAACTGACTCATTAATCATTGATATGAATAACATAACTCCACACATAACAGCCTCATTACTTTATAACTAACTCATTAATATCATCTTTATAACTAACTCATTAATATCATCCAAGTTTCATCCCGCATCGCAATCCTCTTCATTGATCTGAATAACATAACTCCACACGTAACAGCCTCATTACTTTATAACTGACTCATTAATCATTGATATGAATAACATAACTCCACACATAACAGCCTCATTACTTTATAACTAACTCATTAATATCATCCAAGTTTCATCCCGCATCGCAATCCTCTTCATTGATCTGAATAACATAACTCCACACGTAACAGCCTCATTACTTTATAACTGACTCATTAATCATTGATATGAATAACATAACTCCACACATAACAGCCTCATTACTTTATAACTAACTCATTAATATCATCCAAGTTTCATCCCGCATCGCAATCCTCTTCATTGATCTGAATAACATAACTCCACACGTAACAGCCTCATTACTTTATAACTGACTCATTAATCATTGATATGAAACATAACTCCACACATAACAGCCTCATTACTTTATAACTAACTCATTAATATCATCCAAGTTTCATCCCGCATCGCAATCCTCTTCATTGATCTGAATAACATAACTCCACACGTAACAGCCTCATTACTTTATAACTGACTCATTAATCATTGATATGAATAACATAACTCCACACATAACAGCCTCATTACTTTATAACTAACTCATTAATATCATCCAAGTTTCATCCCGCATCGCAATCCTCTTCATTGATCTGAATAACATAACTCCACACGTAACAGCCTCATTACTTTATAACTGACTCATTAATCATTGATATGAATAACATAACTCCACACATAACAGCCTCATTACTTTATAACTAACTCATTAATATCATCCAAGTTTCATCCCGCATCGCAATCCTCTTCATTGATCTGAATAACTTAACTCCACACGTAACAGCCTCATTACTTTATAACTGACTCATTAATCATTGATATGAATAACATAACTCACACATAACAGCCTCATTACTTTATAACTAACTCATTAATATCATCCAAGTTTCATCCCGCATCGCAATCCTCTTCATTGATCTGAATAACATAACTCCACACGTAACAGCCTCATTACTTTATAACTGACTCATTAATCATTGATATGAATAACATAACTCCACACATAACAGCCTCATTACTTTATAACTAACTCATTAATATCATCCAAGTTTCATCCCGCATCGCAATCCTCTTCATTGATCTGAATAACATAACTCCACACGTAACAGCCTCATTACTTTATAACTGACTCATTAATCATTGATATGCATAACATAACTCCACACATAACAGCCTCATTACTTTATAACTAACTCATTAATATCATCCAAGTTTCATCCCGCATCGCAATCCTGCTTCATTGATCTGCACCACTCCACACGCACCAGCCTCATTGCGCCACGCCTGACGCCTTAATCATTGATATGCCATCCGATGCGCCACGCCTGGCGCCGGGTGCGCCTCGTCAGGCACCAGGAGCACCACGCCTGGCGCGCCAAGTGAAGCATCCGGTGCACCTCGCCTGGCACAGGGTGCGCCGCGTCAGGCGCCAAGTCCTGCACCTCCCCGGGCACCACCCTCGCCGGGGCACCCAGTCAAGCATCCGGCGCACCACGTCGGGGCACCCAGTCCAGCATCCGGCGTTCATGGGTCTGTAACCCTCCATGACTTAAGACCAGGACCGGCATGGAGAGTCATGGTCGTTGGCGCTGGGCAAGACAAGTTCGTGATTCATCCGGGTGACTCCACAAGATCAACGATCCATCATGGAAGAATTGATTTCTAATGAATTTTTGGAGCGGATGATGCCTGCTCCACCCATATATGTGTATATATATATATATAATATCCTTACATGCAGTTGCCAGTTTCGTTCAACTAGAAACCTTTTTTCTGAGGAGGAAGACGCCCAAATTCGGACCTAGAAATTGAATTCCGGTATGATTTTTTGCATGCATGCTTGGAAAACCATATCTTACTGTTCCCAAAGTTTCATGATTTTTCCGAGTGGGATTAATTTTATTATTAATTTTTCAAGAGGCGTAATTTGAGAAAATCTGAAAAAAAAATGGAAAATCGTACCCACGCATCAAATTTTGATCTGGTTTTTTGCAAGCATCCATGCTTTATAACAGATACCCCACCCCATATCATCCAAGTTTCATCGGATTTCATGGAAGGATTGATTTCTAATGAATTTTTGGAGCGGATGATGCCTGCTCCCCCAATATATGTGTATATATATAATAGCCTTACATGCAGTTGCCAGTTTCGTTCAACTAGATACCTTTTTTATTAGGAGGAAGACGTCCAAATTCGGACCTAGAAATTGAATTCCGGTATGATTTTTTGCATGCATGCTTGGAAAAACCATATCTTACTCCACAAAGTTTCATGATTTTTCCGAGTGGGATTAATTTATTATTAATTTTTCAAGAGGCGTAATTTGAAAAATCTGAAAAAAATGGAAAATCGTACCCAGGCATCGAATTTTGATCTGGTTTTTTGCAAGCATCCATGCTTAAACAGATCCCCCACCCACCCCCTCCCTCCAAGTTTATATCGGATTTCATTAAGGATTGATTTCTAATGAATTTTTGGACACATAATGCCTCATTACTTTGTAATAGGCTTATATGCATTTGCCAATTTTGCACAAGTAGACCACTTTTTTTGCGAGGAGGACTCCACACGTAAGGCCCAATTTGTAACTGGCCATCCATTGATATGAATAACTAACTCCACACATTACAGCCCATTATTTTTGCCAAATTCCATCGTTTATCACCACTTTTCCCGCATCGCAATATTTTTTATCGATCCCTGAATAACATAAAAATCCACACGTGGAAAAGCCTCATACTTTATAACTGACTCATTAATCATTGATATGAATAACATAACTCCACACATAACAGGCTCATTACTTTATAACTAACTCATTAACATCATCCAAGTTTCATCCCGCATCGCAATCCTCTTCATTGATCTGAATAACATAACTCCACACACATAACAGCCTCATTACTTTATAACTGACTCATTAATCATTGATATGAATAACATAACTCCACACATAACAACCTCATTACTTTATAACTAACTCATTAATATCATCCAAGTTTCATCCCGCATCGCAATCCTCTTCATTGATCTGAATAACATTACTCCACACGTAACAGCCTCATTACTTTATAACTGACTCATTAATCATTGATATGAATAACATAACTCCACACATAACAGCCTCATTACTTTATAACTAACTCATTAATATCATCCAAGTTTCATCCCGCATCGCAATCCTCTTCATTGATCTGAATAACATAACTCCACACGTAACAGCCTCATTACTTTATAACTGACTCATTAATCATTGATATGAATAACATAACTCCACACATAACAGCCTCATTACTTTATAACTAACTCATTAATATCATCCAAGTTTCATCCCGCATCGCAATCCTCTTCATTGATCTGAATAACATAACTCCACACGTAACAGCCTCATTACTTTATAACTGACTCATTAATCATTGATATGAATAACATAACTCCACACATAACAGCCTCATTACTTTATAACTAACTCATTAATATCATCCAAGTTTCATCCCGCATCGCAATCCTCTTCATTGATCTGAATAACTTAACTCCACACGTAACAGCCTCATTACTTTATAACTGACTCATTAATCATTGATATGAATAACATAACTCCACACATAACAGCCTCATTACTTTATAACTAACTCATTAATATCATCCAAGTTTCATCCCGCATCGCAATCCTCTTCATTGATCTGAATAACATAACTCCACACGTAACAGCCTCATTACTTTATAACTGACTCATTAATCATTGATATGAATAACATAACTCCACACATAACAGCCTCATTACGCTAACTCATTAATATCATCCAAGCGCCACGCCTGGCAACCGGGTTCTCGGGCACCATCATCCACGGGGCACCACTGCCTGGCACCGGATATGAATCATAACCATCCGGGGCACCACGCCTCATCAGGTGCGCTAACTCATTAATATCATCACCACGCATCGCAATCAGGTGCGCCACGCCTGGCGCCTTCATTGATCTGAATAACACCTCCACATGCAGCCATTACTTTATAACTGACCATTAATCATTGATGGAATAACATAACTCCACACATAACTTACTTTATAACTAACTCATTAATATCATCCAAGCACCACGCCTGGCGCGCTTGATCTGAATAACTTTACTCCACACGTAACAGCCTCATTACTTTATATCTGACTCATTAATCATTGATATGAATAACATAACTCCACACATAACAGCCTCATTACTTTATAACTAACTCATTAATATCATCCAAGTTTCATCCCGCATCGCAATCCTCTTCATTGATCTGAATAACGTAACTCCACACGTAACAGCCTCATTACTTTATAACTGACTCATTAATCATTGATATGAATAACATGACTCATACACAACTCTGGGATTAATATCATCCAAGGCAAACTCCACACGTAACAGCCTCAAAACTTTATAACTGACTCATTAATCATTGATATGAATAACATAACTCCACACATAACAGCCTCATTACTTTATAACTAACTCATTAATATCATCCAAGTTTCATCCCGCATCGCAAACCTCTTCATTGATCTGAATAACATAACTCCACACGTAACAGCCTCATTACTTTATAACTGACTCATTAATCATTGATATGAATAACATAACTCCACACATAACAGCCTCATTACTTTATAACTAACTCATTAATATCATCCAAGTTTCATCACGCATCGCAATCCTCTTCATTGATCTGAATAACATAACTCCACACGTAACAGCCTCATTACTTTATAACTGACTCATTAATCATTGATATGAATAACATAACTCCACACATAACAGCCTCATTACTTTATAACTAACTCATTAATATCATGTTTCATCATTCATAAGTCCACACGTAACAGCCTCATTACTTTATAACTGACTCATTAATCATTGATATGAATAACATAACTCCACACATAACAGCCTCATTACTTTATAACTAACTCATTAATATCATCCAAGTTTCATCCCGCATCAATCGATTGATCAAATAACATAACTCCACACGTAACAGCCTCATTACTTTATAACTGACTCATTAATCATTGATATGAATAACATAACTCCACACATAACAGCCTCATTACTTTATAACTAACTCATTAATATCATCCAAGTTTCATCCCGCATCGCAATCCTCTTCATTGATCTGAATAACATAACTCCACACGTAACAGCCTCATTACTTTATAACTGACTCATTAATCATTGATATGAATAACATAACTCCACACATAACAGCCTCATTACTTTATAACTAACTCATTAATATCATCCAAGTTTCATCCCGCATCGCAATCCTCTTCATTGATCTGAATAACATAACTCCACACGTAACAGCCTCATTACTTTATAACTGACTCATTAATCATTGATATGAATAACATAACTCCACACATAACAGCCTCATTACTTTATAACTAACTCATTAATATCATCCAAGTTTCATCCCGCATCGCAATCCTCTTCATTGATCTGAATAACATAACTCCACACGTAACAGCCTCATTACTTTATAACTGACTCATTAATCATTGATATGAATAACATAACTCCACACATAACAGCCTCATTACTTTATAACTAACTCATTAATATCATCCAAGTTTCATCCCGCATCGCAATCCTCTTCATTGATCTGAATAACATAACTCCACACGTAACAGCCTCATTACT
>JAVKPL010012029.1:15000-17500 GCA_032173675.1 Gastrolobium villosum | reverse complement strand
TAACAGCCTCATTACTTTATAACTAACTCATTAATATCATCCAAGTTTCATCCCGCATCGCAATCCTCTTCATTGATCTGAATAACATAACTCCACACGTAACAGCCTCATTACTTTATAACTGACTCATTAATCATTGATATGAATAACATAACTCCACACATAACAGCCTCATTACTTTATAACTAACTCATTAATATCATCCAAGTTTCATCCCGCATCGCAATCCTCTTCATTGATCTGAATAACATAACTCCACACGTAACAGCCTCATTACTTTATAACTGACTCATTAATCATTGATATGAATAACATAACTCCACACATAACAGCCTCATTACTTTATAACTAACTCATTAATATCATCCAAGTTTCATCCCGCATCGCAATCCTCTTCATTGATCTGAATAACATAACTCCACACGTAACAGCCTCATTACTTTATAACTGACTCATTAATCATTGATATGAATAACATAACTCCACACATAACAGCCTCATTACTTTATAACTAACTCATTAATATCATCCAAGTTTCATCCCGCATCGCAATCCTCTTCATTGATCTGAATAACATAACTCCACACGTAACAGCCTCATTACTTTATAACTGACTCATTAATCATTGATATGAATAACATAACTCCACACATAACAGCCTCATTACTTTATAACTAACTCATTAATATCATCCAAGTTTCATCCCGCATCGCAATCCTCTTCATTGATCTGAATAACATAACTCCACACGTAACAGCCTCATTACTTTATAACTGACTCATTAATCATTGATATGAATAACATAACTCCACACATAACAGCCTCATTACTTTATAACTAACTCATTAATATCATCCAAGTTTCATCCCGCATCGCAATCCTCTTCATTGATCTGAATAACATAACTCCACACGTAACAGCCTCATTACTTTATAACTGACTCATTAATCATTGATATGAATAACATAACTCCACACATAACAGCCTCATTACTTTATAACTAACTCATTAATATCATCCAAGTTTCATCCCGCATCGCAATCCTCTTCATTGATCTGAATAACTTAACTCCACACGTAACAGCCTCATTACTTTATAACTGACTCATTAATCATTGATATGAATAACATAACTCCACACATAACAGCCTCATTACTTTATAACTAACTCATTAATATCATCCAAGTTTCATCCCGCATCGCAATCCTCTTCATTGATCTGAATAACATAACTCCACACGTAACAGCCTCATTACTTTATAACTGACTCATTAATCATTGATATGAATAACATAACTCCACACATAACAGCCTCATTACTTTATAACTAACTCATTAATATCATCCAAGTTTCATCCCGCATCGCAATCCTCTTCATTGATCTGAATAACTTAACTCCACACGTAACAGCCTCATTACTTTATAACTGACTCATTAATCATTGATATGAATAACATAACTCCACACATAACAGCCTCATTACTTTATAACTAACTCATTAATATCATCCAAGTTTCATCCCGCATCGCAATCCTCTTCATTGATCTGAATAACATAACTCCACACGTAACAGCCTCATTACTTTATAACTGACTCATTAATCATTGATATGAATAACATAACTCCACACATAACAGCCTCATTACTTTATAACTAACTCATTAATATCATCCAAGTTTCATCCCGCATCGCAATCCTCTTCATTGATCTGAATAACATAACTCCACACGTAACAGCCTCATTACTTTATAACTGACTCATTAATCATTGATATGAATAACATAACTCCACACATAACAGCCTCATTACTTTATAACTAACTCATTAATATCATCCAAGTTTCATCCCGCATCGCAATCCTCTTCATTGATCTGAATAACATAACTCCACACGTAACAGCCTCATTACTTTATAACTGACTCATTAATCATTGATATGAATAACATAACTCCACACATAACAGCCTCATTACTTTATAACTAACTCATTAATATCATCCAAGTTTCATCCCGCATCGCAATCCTCTTCATTGATCTGAATAACATAACTCCACACGTAACAGCCTCATTACTTTATAACTGACTCATTAATCATTGATATGAATAACATAACTCCACACATAACAGCTCATTACTTTATAACTAACTCATTAATATCATCCAAGTTTCATCCCGCATCGCAATCCTCTTCATTGATCTGAATAACTAACTCCACACGTAACAGCCTCATTACTTTATAACTGACTCATTAATCATTGATATGAATAACATAACTCCACACATAACAGCCTCATTACTTTATAACTAACTCATTAATATCATCCAAGTTTCATCCCGCATCGCAATCCTCTTCATTGATCTGAATAACATAACTCCACACGTAACAGCCTCATTACTTTATAACTGACTCATTAATCATTGATATGAATAACATAACTCCACACATAACAGCCTCATTACTTTATAACTAACTCATTAATATCATCCAAGTTTCATCCCGCA
>JAVKPL010012029.1:0-5000 GCA_032173675.1 Gastrolobium villosum | reverse complement strand
ATTTCAATTCTCATTCTCATCTAAACTATATGGGGCGCTAGGATGGACTAATAAACATGCTGTAAATTAGTTTGATGCATGAAGAGCTAGGAGTATGATGCAGTCCCACAAAACAGTCCACCATATTCACAAGGACACTATTTCCATACTAACAAATCAGGTTTAGGGGCAAGCATGCACTAGGTTCATGACTTTTATTCACATTTTACACTTCATGGTGTGCTAAAAATACAAGCTGTCCCAAAGTTCCAAGTGAGCCATATACTATGCTCATATAACATAATTTTAGCTTGCATACATCAACCACTAATGTTGTTTTAAAAGGCAGAATTAATGGATGGACAGTGGCGAAAGAAAACGGTCCATTATATGCAAATGCCAACCGAACAAAGGATGGAGGAGGTAAGGGTTCGAACTAGGATTACCTCTTGTAGCCCACAAGGTTCACGTTAGTGACAAGTGCAGCACCTCCACTAACTGTGCTCCACGAACAGAATAAGTCCAGCCCTCCTAGATGGTGACCGAGTGTACTCCTAGAGAGGATGGGTGAAGGATGAGAATCAAGATTGAATCGTGCAGCATAAGGAGGTTCCTCTTAAGACTCAAGGTTTTGGTCTATAACCACATCAAAACAGAAAGATGCTTTTCATGAAGGTTGGACTAGGTGTTAAGGAATGAGGAGGAAATGAATGTTGCACCTTCTTGTATGGTGATCTCGGTCAACAAGGAAAAAGGGGAGATGAGGTTAGGTGTCTAATGTCCTACTCAAGAGTTCAAGGCTGAGAAATAAGGAGGATGACTAGAGTTGTTTCGGTTTAAAGAATGAGATGAGGGAATGGAATGGTACCACCACTTGGTTGGCTGCAGCAAGATGAAAGTCACGGTTCATAGTGGATGAGGGAGAGGTGAAGGGTTAAGGCTGATTTAAAGGCTAAGCAAATCAGAAATTTTTCCAAGTCTTGCTAGAATGATATTTTCCAGCCAATAGTCTATTGTGCAGCCTGCATCACCTCACTCCTATTGGATGAATGACTTTAATTAGAGTTGAACCAAATCTGAAAAGGTTGCTAAGAGCAGCAAGTCATTAGCTTACTTTGCTGCCCAAGGCTGCGCATGTCACAAGGGAAAAACGATGGCTGCAAAGTTTGACAAGAAAAGACAAGGTCAGGGGCTGCAAGGTTAGCAAAATTCTGCGCATGCTAGGACTGTGTGGGAGCTGTCCAAGTCGAGTTCAGAGGGTGAGGAGCTTTGGTCCACTCAATGGTTGTAAGTTAAGCATGAATAAGGAAAGGAAAGGCTAAGAGGTTTCTGCCTATGCAGATCTGACTTCTCTCCCTCCAAAGCTACATGATGACAAGGCTGCTCAAGGTCTCCCAATGACACAAGCAACCAGCCTGCAAACTGCCCAATTCAGCGCTTCACAAGGGACAAGTAAGTCACAAGAACTAGGTGCAAGTGTGATGAGTGAGATGCAAAAGCAAAGGAGCTTAAACCAAGGTCTGATCAAGTGCACAAAGCTGGACGGTTTGATGGTGATGGGTGAGGGTATGCAGCAGCTTTTTCTTCTCTTCACATGTAGCAAGGAGGCGTGATAAGCAAGGCAAAAGGGACACCAACCAAGGACTACTCATGCGCACAAGGTTGGAGACTTTGATGGGGATGGATGAGAGTATTTAAGGTCAAATGTGCAGCATCTTTCTCTACTCATACTGTCCTATGCGCACAAGTTAGGAAAAACATGTAACAACTCTTTCTTCTCACAAAGCCCTATGCGAACAAGGTGGAAAAGCTTTGATAGTGATGGATCATGCAGCAACTTTTCCTTACACAATGCAGCAAGGAGGCGTGCTAACCAAGAACCAAGGACAACTCATGTGCATTGGGTTGAAGGTTATGATGGTGATAGGTGAGGGAAGGCTTGGTCAAACATGCAGAAGCTCCTTTTCTTTCACATGCTGCAGCGTTTTGCACAAGGTTGCAAGTGACAAAATGCCCTCTTCCCTATGCACCATGCGCATGAAGAGATAAGGGTGCCATGAGAAGGAAGGGCCTAGGGTGGATACATAAGGAAGGAAGCACACTCAAGGGTCCAAATGTAGATGCAAGGTGGCGGTCAAGATGTGTATGTAAGCTGAGTTTTATTTGAACATTAATCACACAATGAAGGGGCTGTGTGCAGCCAAAAAAAACGCAAAAGGGAGGGGGATTTTGGGTTGCTTAAAGGTCAAGGATTCAAGGGCCTAAGTCCAAAATAATTGGGTTCATATAAGTCCAATTGTTTTCTTAATTAGGAATTAATCCAATCCTTCTAGATTTTATGTTCCTCTAATTATTTACTAAAGGGTTTACTCCTTACTTAAAATTAATGGTGTACTTTTAAATGAGTACATAATTCTAGATAACCGTATGCTCCCTATAAATTCTATTTAATTGATTCCTATAACTAAAATTTCACATGCACAAAATAGGCACTTGCCTTCCATGGTACTACCAATAAATCCTTAATTTAAAATTTTAATTTCGTTCTAGAGCGACCATATAATTCGCATACACTTACTCTAGCCCATTCCTAATAGATTCATAATTAGACGGGATGTTACACTCTCCCCAACTTGTTTTGAAGTTTGTCCCCAAACTTCGCCTTACCATTCCAAAACTGCCAAGATCTAACGCGTATCACCATTACACCACACCATACAGTTCCATGCATTTAGACAGCCATTTATAAAATTCATAAGACGCCTCAAGACTTATACTTTGCCCGATCATTGAATAATATAGGTGGAACACAATTTTGGAAAAATAAAATCATGTTACAAACCATTCCCTAAGTTCAGCTTAAGCATCAACATATAAGGTAACACACCAGTAGAATGGAATGATCAAACATCTTACCAGACTAATATCTCCAGCTAAAAGTACTAAAACTCAAAGTTCTAGGGCACAAATAATAGTCAACTAGCAAATCCATTGACAAAACATCTTCCATTTAGTGCGGCATACGTGAACAAAATTTATTCACCCGATTTAAAATTGCAACACATGAAGTAAAACATTTTCACATAAGGCACAATTAACAAATAAGTGGTCCAAATTAAAAGTTCTTATTAGTTCAGTTAAAACGAAGTAACGTTATCTCCTATTAACTGCGCAACTATATAGCCAACTAACTAAGACCTCCCATTTTAAAGATTTCATCTTCGTAATACGTATGCTACAATTTCTTAAGAGTGCCCTCACCTCCTACCTGTTACTTATCCATAATAAACGTCCAGTTCACACCTAAGCTTTATTTTCAGAATTCTACATTAGTCATCTCACCTAGGAGTATTATGGACAGAATCCTCATTTTTATAATCCTTAAGAAATTAGACCAACACAGACCAAGCTTACACGCAAAATTCCTAGTTAAATTTGAATCTGACATTCAAGGGATAGATAGTATTTCATGGAATTAGACCTAATGCATAAACAACACCGTATTCAAATTTTTCTCGAACACATGATATATAACATCTATACATGCAACTTCATATATATATCAAAAGAAAACCTTTCAAAAATAATAGTGATTTTTCACGATACCTTTTAAGTAATTTCAAAATGAATATCAAGCTCAGCAATATATTCAAGTCACAGATTGAATATTATATCAATTAGGCAACAGCTAAACAAAACCATTTTACTTACTTAAATTCGAACTATGCAAATATAATATGATAGTATCTAGTTAATACCGACGCTAGTGACACAAAAAAATAATCAACAATTCCCAATAAACGATGACAAAAATAAAAGTGATACATATGAGGATTTTGCATGCTCGTGTACCTAATGTGCCAAGACATGATGGCTATATGATCAATGGAATTTATGGGTACGTATATGAGACTTGGGTTACATGCAAGTGCATGTAATACTTCAAATGTTGTAAGTTTGGACTTGATTAGTAAAACTCATTGAAAAATGGTTAAAATGTCATGCATAGTATGCGATATGAAACATGCATTAATTAGCACCTTCAATTAATTAGGCCACAAGGGTTAGTTTGAATTTGTAAGTTCAGACAGTACTTCGCTTGTAGAAAAAAATTCACCTTGAGAATAGTAATTTCAAAAAAACATTCTTCTGCGGGACAAGTTTCGATATATTAAGAGGGTTCTAACAACATGGTAAGACACGTTTTGCAAAATCTCTTGGAAGTGTTTTGTATAGTGAATAAAATCGAAAATGCAGTAACAGTTTAAAACATAACGTTTGAAATTTTGAAAATAGAATTTGAAATACTTTGAGGCCTATTCATACAAAGTTTAAATTACCCAAAACCAACTAAAGATTTATAAAAGAACAGACTGATACTACAAAGTCCTCAACATACACGACACAATATTATTTATTGTAAGGTCTATAATAGGCAATCTCATCTTGTATAACAGCCACAGACTCGCTACATAAAACAAGTACTTAACATCTAAATCATTTACTTCTACCACGAAAGTCAAGACCATGTTTCTTATGTTATAGAGAAGTACTACTAAAATTCCTTGCACATGTTAGGCATAAAATCTTGGATTGGGCAACTATCAGACTTAGAGTTACCCTAAAAGTTTTCGCACTCAATTAATTTCACAAGGACTCACTAAACTGAAATAAGGTTAAGTTGTTCAAAATTTTCCACACTACACCTTCATTTTAAAATAGCCATCTAACAAAACATGAAACATACCAACACTTTATGAGCTAACAGGATAACTAACCGATGTGCGTCATGAAAATTATGTATGTTTAATTCATGGGAATCTAATACAAGGAATGACTAACGATTCTTACCACACAAAAGTCAAAATCATTTTTCGCAGTCAAAATAACGATCATGAAGGAAGCATATATAGGTCAATCAATAACAACATAAGATGAAATCCCATTTTTAAGCAGCAAGGTTTCGTACACTATAATGTGAAAAATCTAAACTGGCAAGTTAAACAGTCATCATGTAAAAG